>CAHIKZ030002479.1:3075000-3167500 GCA_903632075.3 Acanthosepion pharaonis | reverse complement strand
TGTGCAAAACCTGTTTGATTTATTCGAATTAATTGGTAAGACTTGCATCACTAAACCATTATTATCCCAGCCCGAAATTCTTACAATCTAAAACTATTTTCTGGCTTTAAATAACCTGCAAACAGTTGATAAACCGTAGAAAACAAACCGATCAATTAAATACAGATTAGACAGGCATTCATTTGGATTTATTTACATTATCTAGAACAGTGGTTCTCAACCTTTTTTTACCCATGGACCCCTTTCCCCTTCTTTTTATCTTGGTGGACCCCTTCATAGCTATTGGACATAAGAACAATTTTCTATTCTTCACTAATATAAATTTTAAGGTTTTAATTATCAAAGAATTAGTATACGATTAAGCTTTATTTTTAAATGAAAACTAATTTAATACAAATAAAATATTCTACTATAATTATAATAATAATTATTATTACTATTTTTAATTAACACAACAATTGTGTTTTGCCTGTGGACCCCCGGAAATATTACATGGACCCCTAGGGTCCATGTAGACCCCGGTTGAGAACCACTGATCTAGAATATAAATGTATAGAAACTATTGTGACCACAAAGTGAGTGATCAGTTTACATATTTATTATAATGTAGAATTGATTCACCAATTTATATCCACATTATTATCTCCAAGAAATATTCCTACAATCTGAAAGTATTTTCTGGCTTTAAATAACCTGCAAAGGTTGATAAGCCGTAGAAAACAAATCGATCAATCAAATACTGATTAGCTACACAAGCATGTCTTTTGGATTTGTTTGCATTCTCTGGAATATACAAGTATAGAAACTACGGTGGCCACAAAGTGAGGGATCAGTTTACATATTTACTATGATATAGAATTGATCCCCCACTTTATATCCACATTATTATCTCCAAGAAATATTCTTACACTCTAAAAATATTTTCTGGCTTTAAATAACCTGCAAAGCGTTGATAGGCCGTAGGTAACGAATCATTTCTAAAGCAGATTTATGATAAACTGTAAGAGTTGTTCGTTAAGACACATAGCTAAGACATCAAAAAGTTTAAAATAAAACAAATTTATGAACCCAAGAAGTTGACCTGCAAAATAATTTGGTTATGCATAGAAATGTTTTTAGCCCCATTCCGATCTTTCTAAATAAATTATCTCTAACTAAATCAACTAAAAATGAAATTAAATGAAATTTCATTCCGTCGAATGATTGACTTCATCCATCGCTGAAGAGTCTGGGAAAATGGTTAGTTCCCTGTACTTTACAAGAGCCAGGTCAGGTTGTCATATATGGGCAAGAGCTGCCCAGTCTTTACTTTCTAGTCTCCATAGAGTCCAAAAGCGTTTATGCATCCTTGATGGTGACGAATTATTTATAAGAGTCAGATCAGGTCGAAAATGGAGTAATTCTGCCATATCTGGGCTGAAGTTGTCCAATCTTTACTTACCAGTCACGATAGTCTAAAAGTGTCTCCGCTATCCTCTGCCTTTAAAAAAACCAGATCAGGCCGAAAATGTAGTACCTCTGCCATATCTGGGCTGAAGTTGTCTAGTATTCACTTTCCGGTCACGATAGTCCAAAAGTGTCTCCACTATTCTCTCTACCTTTAAAAGAACCCGATCAGGCCGAAAATGGAGTCCTGCTATTATATCTGGGTCGGAATTGCCCAGTCTTCACTTTCCAGTCACAATAGAGTCCAAAAGTGTCTCCACTATTCTCTGCCTTTACAAGAACCAGATCCGGTCGAAAATGGAGTTCTGTTGTCATATATGGGCAAGAGCTGCCCAGTCTTTACTTTCTAGTCTCCATAGAGTCCAAAAGCGTTTATGCATCCTTGATGGTGACGGATTATTTTCCACCCTACAACTCCTTTGTCACAGACGAGACGTCACAAGCCTCTCGCAGCTCTATCACTATTTCAATGGAAATTCTTCAGACGAACTATATTTCTTAGTTACGCCATTTCTTACCTTCACGGCCAAGACTCGACATGCCATACATATTGTAGCAAATCACACTAATTTCTTTTGTATTCCGTTGGTGAGATGTAAGTTCCACCCGAGAAGCTTCTTCCCGCGAACCAACACCCAAAAGGATGTTTCCCGATCACTAAAATTTTAACCTTTTCAAGATCAACCGTTATCTTTTCCCCACATATCCCAATGGGGTGTATCGTCAGTGGTAGTACATTTACAGCGAAATGGTCGACTCTGCTTTACTCAAGTGAATTCGGATATAGAGCTGTGATGGTCGACGGCTTGCATCCAAATCTCACATATGACTTCAAGAAGTCATATGAGCACACCGATGGTCACACCCTGGTCAACGGCATCAACCTGCCGGCTAAACTGCGTGAGGGTAGTCGGAAGAGTTTCCCGACCCGACAAGTGAATGGGGAACGTCATTCCCTAACCCACCTGTGCCAGTCTAGGCGTAGGAGTTTACGCCTCAGAGGTCAACGGCGTTACCTGTGAGCGGAGGATGAGGAGGGACTAAGTAACATCATCAATTTCCCCGGTGCAAAACGAACCGACAAGCCACTGCACTATTTTACATTGAATGTCACCATTACGGGGTGTGGTAACCACGGCGGCAAAAAAATGCGCTGAATAAATCGTGAAGATGATCCCCAGAAACTGTGCCTATTACTCTGTAGCCCTCTACCTTGAGTGGCCCTTGGGCCTGATACAGGATGAACATCATTGTAAACAAAAATATCAGACTAAAGATTGGTACTTAATTGCCAAAATGAAAAAAAAAATGTATGGCGTTTCGGTTTTAGAAGAACGAAACACGTTACATAGTTTTTTTTTCTTTCATTTTTTTTTTCATTTTGTCAATCACTTTAAATTTTAATCAATTCGCCGCAAGCAAGGCGAAAACGCCACTAAGACGCATGGGGCTAGTAAAATTGAAAGAGAATGAAAAGATTTTAGAAGCAACCGGGAACCCGATCCTAGACAGGGAACAAGGGATAAACCTATACTCCTGTTCAAAAAAAAAAATGGCGAGGAGTGTGAACCGGACGATAGGCGAACCTATCTACTTCTACTGAGGAAGAAAATGAAACAGTAATTAGCAAATAACATTTCAGTGTTCAAACGGAAAAGTTATAAATATAGAGTTGAAGTAGACTTTAGAAGGAATCAAAAACCCAATCATGAACAGGGATAAACCTACACTCTTGTTCAAAAGACCGGAGAGATAGACGAACCTATCTACTCCAATTATTCACCATTGATAATCTGGTAAAGATGGACTTTTGTACCTGAAAAAAAAAAACCCAAAAAAACGTAGTGTCGAAAGGATCTTTTTTCTTATGACACTGCTTTTATTTTACGTACCTTTATTTTACGTACCTTTATTTTACGTATCTTTAGCGATGTTTATTGTTTTAAAAAGCGATGATTGAAATTGAAATAAAACCTAAACATATGATAAAAGCGATTTCTTTTTGTTCTTGTGAATTTAAAACAAAAAGATTAAATATTATTTATTTATTAGATTGTTTATTTACAAGAATAATTTTATATTTACAACATTCTAAAAACTAATACAATTAAAACTAATGCAATATTTATCATTTACCAATTTATAAAGAAATAAATATGAAAAATGTTTTATTTATAAATTTGTTATAGTGGAACACACCTATTCTATAGTTAAGAGACTCTCCCACCTATAATAAGTAGGAGTAGTAATAGTAACGAGGGGTCTCGCTCAGTGGTTCGGTCTGAGCTCAGTCTGAAGTGGGACGACCGGCTGACCGGTTGAACTCTCTGCCTTCGGGCGGGGAGGAACCCGAACGAGGCTACGCCGAAGGGCGGATTCTCTTTCGGGGAGGTAAACCGACCCTGAACCCGTTTATGGGCATATTTTTGGCCGAGCCCACGGGCTCGGCGATCCCACGGGCTCGGCGATCCCACGTTAAACCGGCCTCGTGCCACATGATGCCCTCGTGGGTGGGGGGCGACTAAATACCGTCGCTGAGTAGGTCGGTCAGTCAGTCGATGCCGGACGACCGTTAGTCGGATACTAAAGTATCAGCGACTACAACTAGATTTCTCTGCGTTATACTCATTATATGAAGTTCCTAACGTTTTGTACGTCGAACCTATTTTAGGACCGACTTAGTACGAATACAAGCCTCCACTGTGAAATCACTCTACAACAAAATTTATAACCATTTAATAAATTATTAAAATGTGTGAACCAATTGTAAGGAAATCTTTATTATTTACCATTCACTCCTGTTCAAAAGATCAGGGAGGAGTGTGAACCAGGCGATAGGCGAACCTATGTACTCCTATTGAGGAGGAAAAATCAATAATTAGTTTTGAATTAATTGGCAATTAGCCGATGTTTTGCCAACCATTCCAATAAACAATACAATAAAAAATATCAATATAAATAAATAATCAAATAAATAAATAATGTTTATTATTTTTCTTATCAAATCTTAAAAACAAAGAAAATATATAAATTCACTTTTATATGTTTAAGTTTTATTAAAATTTTAATTATCGCTTTTTAAAACAATAAACATTACCGAAGATTGGATGTAGTCAATAACAGTGTCAAGGGAAAATTGTTTTTTGACAGTGTTTTTTTTTTCGGACACAAAGGTTAAAGATTGCCAAAGTTTCCATGTTTTCAATGCAACTAGGTCAATTTTTTTAAGCGTTAATAGTTGCAACGTTACGTAAAGAAATAAATATGAAAAATGTTTTATTCATAAATTTATAAACATTTACTAAATTACTAAAATATGTGAAGCAACTATAAGGAAATACACCACGTGGCCTTAGATATTTTCTCAACGGTCGTCGAACAAAGACACGTCGACAGCCAAAGCAGACGACAATTCATCTCATATTCAATAATGGCTTCTTTTTTCTTTTTTTTTTTTTTAAATGTGAAAAACTTAATATCAAACTGTTTGTACCCATATTTTTTCTTTCTTTGTTCTTCTGGACTTTCTCACAGAAAGACACTTATGATAAATAAAATGTTATATTTAAAAAGAGACATCGCTCAAATTACACACGCCCTGTTACGCAAATATTTTTGTTTGCAATGTAATTTAGAGTTGCATTTTTATGCTTGAATTTCTACGATCGTTATTTACATCCGGACTATTTTCTTGATCTTTGTTGTCGTTATCACAACGTTTCGGTCATTGTGCCCCACATCAGGTGTACATCGATTTGGTTAACCTACAAGGAATTTCGAACTGTACTCTTTATTTAACCTAAGTGGGTAGACTGTTCTCGTACCACTGCCCATGTCTTGGGATGTAACGTCTGATTCATTTTAGTACTGCTCACTGTATTTTCACTGAACTCAAGTACACACTCTCCAGCCCACGGATTGAACTCACAATTACTATGTCACCGAATTCAGGAGCAATTGCTTTAATCCACTTGGCCATTCTGTTGAGACTCAAGATAAACCTTTCCATAACAGAAACAATGATCTGTAATCTGGAATGAAAACCGTGAACACTCTGAATCTATTATAAAACAATGGTCTAGTGGATTAAAGCGTTAATCAGTGAATTTAGGCAGTGTGTACTTGGACTCAGTGGAAACCCGGTGAGCAACGACTAAGCAGTATTAAAATAAGAATTAGACGAAATTATCTCCAGACATAGACGGCAGTGAGACGAGAACAGTCTAGCTCTGTAGATTAAATAAAGGGTTTAGTTTAGAATTCCCTGTAGGTTACCAGAATCGCGTTTTTATAATTGACATTGATTCCATGCAAATTCCTTACCGTGTAAATTTACTCAACATTTTCCAAGACAATTCGTAACGTAATTTTCTGACTTTAATAATTGATGGTATGGCTGTATGATTTTAATACCAGCAATACATTTTTCTAAAAAAAATATTGCCAGCAATACATTATTACCAGCAATATATATATATATATTTTTTTTTTTTGAAAAAAATATTACCAGCAATATTTTTGAAAAAAGAAATATTGCCAGCAATACATTTTTGGGAAGGGACATGGCCAAATTTAACTGATAGCACTAAATACATTTTCAATAGTATCAGGAAAGAAAGAAAAAAAGACAGATACCGTATTTTGCGGCATGGAAGACGCACCCTAATATTGGAAAGAAATTTCTAAGAAAATAAAAGTCATTCTCATACAACAAGACATTCACCATTCATCTCTCACACACTGGCGTCACATATTGTTTACATTAATCACTCGTCTGATTTTGTTTGTATGGCAAATTGTTTGAAGTCATATTTTTTACTTCATTCGTTTGAACTTTATTTCTTGGAGACACAAATAAATATATTTCAAAAGGGACACACTGATAACTGCCAAGCAAACATTTTATTTGTAATGTAAATAGCATTTAGACTGGCAAGTGTATTTTTGGAGCCTTTTATATTCAAAGTCAGAGAATTTCGACATTCATTAGTCGCTATCCTATATCAGCGCAAACAATAAACACTTGACGATGGCCAGAAGGTACTTCACCGAAACATCCTTATCTGTCATATTTCAACTTTATGGTATTTGAGGTCATTTTTTTTTTTACTTCATTCGTATGGACTTTTTTTTTTTTTTCACTCGGAGACACTTTTGATAAATAAGATATTATATTTACAAAGGGACACGCGCACACACCCTGCCAAGCAAATATTTTGTTTGCAATGCAAGTAATATTTAGATCGGCATTTTTATATTTGACACTGAATCCATTCACGTTCCCTACTGCTTGAATTTAGTCAACCTTCTCGCAATTTGTAACCAGGACAACCAATTTTTCTGACCTGAATACTTGATCGTGTATCTGTAATAACTTGTTAGGCTTACAGCCATATCACGCTGTAACACCGGTTCCCGTAAGCAACACCAAAGTTAAGCAACGTCGAGCCTGTTCAGTACGTAAACAGGTGACCGCTTTGGAATGCCAGGTGCAGAAAATTTGGATGTGCGGGTGATGTAATGGATAACATTTCGGAAGGAGAAATCAGAGAACCGAGTTCGAATCCCTGTCGGATTCGTTACATTTCTTTATATGCAACTACCATTTGCCTATCGTCCAATTCGCACACCTCCCTGGTCTTTTGAATAGGAGTAGAGAGCTCTTCCCTTATTTCCTGTTTCGGGTTGGGTTTCCGGTCCCTTCTAAATTCTACTTCAACACTATCGTCACAACGTCTCCGCCTTAACACTGAAAATTTATTCAGTAATTAAATCTTGACCTCTTCAAGTTTGAAATTAGCTAACTTTGCTATTACCTTGCCCATTCTTAAACTAATACAGCTCTAAACACTAACGCTCTACCCTGAATGGCCCTTGGGCTTTGTATTACTGAACGTTAGTGTTATGGGACCTTACCCATAATGGACTATTCCATACGTAATAAATACTGTGCCTCAAGAGGAAGCAGGGAGAGTTCCGTCTGAAGTCTAGAGTTCCGTCTGGAGTTCAGTCTGAAGTCTGGAGTGAAGTCTGTCAGGAGTCTGTCAGTCAGTCAGTCAGAGCGAGCTAGTCAGTCAGTCGAGTCAGAGGCAGTCCGAAACAGAGTCGCGTTCAGACCATTACTGCAAGACATTGGAATAGTGATATTGGTCGAGACTACATTGTTCTCCCTACTAAACCTGCTTGTTCGTACTAACACTTCTACTTCTCTGTATATATTCCTGTTTGTAATATATCTGTGCTATTCCATATCCGCGTTCTTTATTGGTTCTACCTTGGACTATCACCCGGGGTACAAGGAACCGGACCATAACAGTTAGTTAAAAAAAAAAAAAAAAAAGGTATGATCGTACAAGAGTTTCATATACGACTCTACTAACACACAGTAAACCATTCCTCCCCATAAGGGAAGGCGTACGTCCAACAAAGGTCATTTACAGGTTGAGATGTAGTGAACAAGACAAAACAAGATCTAGATTTAAAATTCAAATGCTAAGCACCGACTCATTGATTTTGTTAGAAATTCGAATTTACAAACTTTGCTTAACACACACGCAAAAGCGAATCCAAAACAAAACTCGTGAAATTTCACACCTTGATGCGAAATGTTTTTCGGCCAATAGAAAACAAGGAAACATTTAAAAACAAAATTCAAATAATCTTTAGTTCTCAGAAACAAATTCTTTTACGGACCTTTTCGCGAGCTGACGCCATGTTTGTTTATCATCCAATGGAAAGGCCCGAATCATATCCGGGAGTGAATTCCCAAATGACCTTTTCAAGCCCCACAAAATAAAAGACGGACAAATAAACGTAAGCAAAGCCAAAGAATAAGGATTGCTTTTACAAAATCCACTAAATTAATCCATAACATTCTCTGATTTCGAAGCATATCTCTAGGACAAATAATGAATTTTTTAAGAGCATTTTAAATTTGTTGTTTACATTTTTCGTCTATAATAGCAGTTCGAGTGAAAATGAAAATATCTTAAAAATCCCCCAAAACTTTATATATGGAAATTAATTTTTCTCTTAATACGGATTAACTTTCGGTTACTATCTTTCAAATAAACCCAAGATTTAAGTTAAGACTAATGTACGATTTGGTTTGCTTTTTTTTTTTTTTTTTTTTACGGCATATCAATCTCAATGCCGACAAGATTTATATTGCTGCTAATATTTTTTTTCAAACAGTATTTCTGGTAATATTTTTTCAAAAAAATGTATTGCTGGTAATATTTCTTTTTTTCAAAAATATTGCTGGTAATATTTTTTCAATATATATATATATATATATATATATATATACATATATATATATATATATATATAAGCAAATATATGGATATAAATCCGACAGTATGAAGAAAAATACAGAAAAAACAAACAAAAATCTTAATATTCAATTATGCTGTATTAATGCTAATATAAAGTATTTTTCTTCATACTGTCGGATTTATATCCATATATTTGCTTACATACTGTCTACTGGAAATACAAACCTGAATTTACTTTATAACATGGAAGACTTCAAGCTTGGACGAGAATATAAGAATCTATTGATCATGTAAGGAAAGGATTTAATATCGAACTGTTTTTAGAACTGTTCTATCGTTTTTGAAATCATTTTTGATTTGCTTTGTAACGTGAAGGACTTCAAGCTTGTATGAAGATATAAGAACCTATTGATCACTACGTATTCCGATATCAACGGAAGGGATTTCTTGAACTGTTTATATAAAATTGTTCAATCGACTTTTTTAATATTTTAATATTTGGAAAGCATCTTCGAATACGTTTTCACAACATCGCCCACGTGACGACTACGTGATCATATTTAAACGGAACGCTGATCTTATATAAAAATTTCAGTTATCTGTTTGGATTAGTTGTGCTCTTATGTCCATCGTCTTTTGTGTTAAATTTTTATATGTTCTAATGTTAATTATGTTTAAATGAAAATGTCCATGAAGATGGTCTTAAATAGACCGAAACGTCCGACGTTGACTTTATATTAACATTAATACAGCATAATTGCAGATTAAGATTTTTGTTTGTTTTTTCTGTATTTTTCTTCATATATATATATATATATATATATATATATATTGCTAGTAGTAATGTATTGCTGTTAATTTTTTACAAAAATGTATTGCTGGTATTAAAATCTTTTTTTTACACGTTATGAACCCAGTTTCGGGGGGGGGGGTTAACTATTTGCTCATAGCTGGGACCCTAACATGTGCTACCACCCTAGTCAGGGTGAACCTGGGAACATCAGCAATTAAGAGGTGGTTTCACGCTCCTCAAAATTTCCTGATCAGAGGCCTTGCTGCTGGACGTAGTTTATCGTCTTACCAGGAACGCAGGCTGATATACGAATACTCGTTAAGAAAGAACGAACAAGGCCAAATTTAGCTGAGAGCACTAAATACTATTTACATTATTTACATCGTTCAGACTATAGTCCTCATCTTTACTCTCATATTCACGACGTTTCGGCCGTTGTACGCTCCGTCCTTCTTCAGGTGGTATACAGTGGCATTTCGAATCGGACCCTTTATTTAGTCTACGGGCTAAATTGTTCTAATTCCTCGTGTCACACCTCTTTTTTGAATATCACAATATTCAGTTTAGTGACTAAATCCGCTAAGTTTTTTTTTTGTTTCCTCTGCTATTGCCAGGTATTGAACTCATAACTTCTAGTAACTTTTGGCCCAGTAGATAAAAGCGTTGGTTGAGTAATCCAGAAAGTGACTTGATCCAAAGAGTTGTGAGTTCGATCCCTGGTCACAGTAGAGAGGAACAAAGATCTTGGAGACCCGAGTTACTAACTGAATACTGAGATATCCCCCACTCCACCCCCAAAAGTTATGACACGTGGAATTAGAACAATCTACCCCTTTAGAGGTACATAATTTGATGCTTTCAGGATAAAGGTATGTTCTTTTAGGTATATAGCTTGCAGATCATAAAATGTATTGTTGGTAATTTTACTATAAAAATATATCTTTATACTTTTTTTAGTATTATTAGGTTGGTGCAAAAATAATGACGTAATAATGTCGTTTTTTGACCTTAAAAAATACGCCAAAAAAAACGACATTATTACGTCATTATTTTTGCACCAACCTAATACATTGATCGTCATTCTGCTATAAAAATGTATTGTTGGTAATTTTATTATAAAATATACTGTTGATTTTTGTTTGGGAATTCTTTTTTTTTTTTTTTTTTTTTTTTTTACATAGATGAGACCCTAACAGGTGCTACAACTCCGGGTTAGGTTGAACCTGGAAACAACAGCAGTTAAGTGGTGGCTACACGCTCTACAAAAAACCCAATCTCCCGAAAGGCTTTGCTGCCTGTTGCAGTTTATCGTCATACCCAGGACGCAATTGCTAGTCGTCGTTAAAATGTCTCGCTTTTGCATGTACCTATTTATTTTAACTTACTAGGCATTTGTCATTTGTTGTATTGTGGGATGATTGTAGTCCTTCCTGATCTTGTTCTTTTCGTACCCAGGGTACGCAAGTAGTGATTCTTCCAACTCTTTATATATTATATAGACTAATCACTGTCATTCCTTAGCATGTCATTAATTAGCACGTGACTAGTGGTTGGGTCTGTATTAGGTTTGTAAGTTTGCTTGGTGATCACTTTCTGCTTCTCTATTTGTTCTGTTGTTTCCTGCTGGTGCTGTGGTGCAGAATTGAGCGGCTAAGAGCCGTCGTCGCTGACGACGACGACCGGCAGTACACCACCACCACACCAGCAGCCAGGCGGCTCGGACGAGCTTCGCGGCGGGCGCACCTGCCTGCTTCAGCGTTGAATCCGTTTCCCAGTCGCGTCAAGCGAGACTATCGCAACGGGTTCAGCAGGCGCTGCCAGTGACGGCGAAACGCTTCGCTTTGAACGGCGAACGTTTTCTCTTGGCGATTTTTGCCGACTCCTAACCGCCTCTCTCGCTTTCTACACGAAAATTGTTTATAACTGTTAAATTATTACACTACACGGAATTACAAGACACAAGCCGCAGCTTGTGATGCAACAAATTACAACACTGTCTATATTGAGATGAGGTATTGTAATTATTTAAAATATTTACATTGTTCGAACTGTTGTCCTCATCATTACTGCCATGTTCACGACGTTTCGGCCATTGTACGCTCCGGCCTTCTTCAGGTGATTGGAATTTCCAACTGAACCCTTTATATCGTCCATTACAGTAGATTGTTCTAGTTCCACGCGTCATGCCTCTTCCGGATGTCTCAGTTATCTCCCTTTAACTCAACTCTCCTCACTGGGTCAAGTGTCCTCGATGATACATGGCTCAGCGGATAAAAGAGTTGGTTGGATTCAGTGATTGACCCAAAGAGTTGTGAGTTCATTACCTGAGAGAGTTCCGTTAAAGGGAGATAACTGAGACATCCGGAAGAGGCAAGGCATGTGGAACTAGAAATAAAGGGTTCAGTTCGAAATTTCAATTTTTCTCCCCGAAATCGATCCTTCAGATCTACAAATCAACACTTCGCCCTTGCATGGAGTATTGCTGCCATATATGGTCTGGAGCACCTTCTGTTTGCCTCGGGTATTATAGTGGAACACACCTATTCTATAGTTAATAACTCTCCCACCTATAATAAGTAGGAGTAGTAGGAGTCGCTCAGTGGTACGGTCAGTCAGTCGATGCCGGACGACCGTTAGTCGGATACTAAAGTATCAGCGACCACCACTAGATTTCTCTGCGTCATTACCTATTATATCAAGTTCCTAACGTTTTGTACGTCGAACCTATTTTAGGACCGACAGTATAAATACAAGCCTCCACTGTGAAACCACTCCACAACATCGGGGTTCTTGATAAGATCCAGGAGCGGATATGCAATATAATTGGCCCTGATCTGGCATCTCGTCTACAGTCGCTCTCTCACAGACGCGCCGTCGCCTCTCTCTGTCTTTTTTACAAATACTTCCATGGTAATTGCTCCGAGGAGCTGCAATCGCTGGTTCCCAGACTTCGTGAATTCAAGCGGCCTACGAGGCTGGCATCCCGCTCTCACCCTTTCACTGTTGAAACTATAAAATGTAGTCGTCTCTTCTACTCCAATAGCTTCATATCTCGCACCTCTCGCCTGTGGAACTCCCTTCCCTATTCCAGTTTCCCTGAGAGCTATAATCTCCAACTATTCAAATGTAATGTCTATCGACATATCCAGTTGCCTTGATCTATCCACTATCCTTCTCCTCATCCTTTCCTCTATCACTCCTATCTGATCTTGCTCCAAATCTTCTGCAACCACTACGTCCTAGTGGCTTCCCGCCTTGCTTGGGGTGATAAAAAACTGAAGAAAGCCGGAGTGTACAATGATTGAAACGTCGTGAACATGGCAATAAAGACGAGGGCAACAGTCCGAACAATGTAAATAATATAAATAAGTTGCATGAAAAGTTAAGGCTGCATTTTTTCCTTCTGCTGACCGGTCTTTTAAGTTTTTTTTTTTTTTTGTTATGTGTAATCAGTGGTAATTTTAACATTGCCACAGCACGTACCTAAGACAACCTGGATCTTTTTTTCACAACCCGTAAGACATCAGCACTTACAATAGTCTTTCTTTTAATCATTTCACCCCCAAGCAAGGCAATAAAGCCACTAGGACGCAAGGGGTTACAGAGAGTGGAAGAAAATGAGAAGACTTTAGTGAGAAGAAAGGGCAATAAAAGAACAGATTTCAGAATGACGGAAGATGGCGATTGGCGTTGTATTCATTTTTTTGAAGATTGTAGGTGGCAGGGGAGCAAGAAATTGGTAGGGTGTTCCACAGGCGATAAGCGAGAGAAAAGAAACTATTAGAATAGAACATACGGTTGCATGTAGCTATTTCAACAGTAAAACGGTGAGACCTATCTGCCAATCTAGTAGCAAGCTTAAATTCATGCAGTCGAGACTTAAAGGAAGAAAGCTCGTCAGAATAATTGCCACGAAAATATTTGTAGAAAAAAGACAGAGGGAAGCCACTTCACGTCGGTGAGAAAGTAACTAAAACCGAGATACCAGGTCAAGATCGACTTTATTACAGACCCTTCTTTGAATATTGCCAAGAATATCGATTTATATAGCAGGAGAACCAGATCAGATATGGCGGCAATATTCAATGCTGCGTAGCCGAGTGGTTAGAACGTTCGCATTCTGACCATGAGACCCGGGTTCGAATCTCACTATGGTCGATTTGACAGGAAGGAGACGTTATCGGACTGGAGGGGTCGATCCCAGCGTGCGGTACCTTTGATCCAATCCTTGTGAGTGAAATTGGGTAAACGGAACTTGGGTGGCTAGCACGAAGATCGAGGGATTGAGTGTACTGACCTTGTTCAGATCGCGTTAGATAACACGCTCTTTCCCAGAAACTGTAACTAAGGTCTGCTCAGCATAGTTGCAGTATAAACAACAGGTGGACGCTGTGGGGGTTGAATAAACACAAATCCGCCTGAGCAAGCGTCTACAACAGAAATTGGCTAATCGCTCTAATAGACGAGTGTCTTCGAATACGAGTGGCCAGCTATACATTCAATGTAAATTAATAAATGTGCAAGATGGATTCTGACGGGGGAAATTTTCTTACACGACTCAGTGAACTAACTTTCCTAGCAGTAGACCGAGCAATTGATTTAATACAATCACTCCACTTCATGTCAGTGGAAAACGCTAGCCCAAGGAGTTGCCCAAGGAAACGTTAGTCAAAGAGTTGCTCTACTGGAGGTTAGTATCAGCCATGCTGATGGCAGGCAGAAAGGGTTCTCTGTGGAGATTAAATGAAAGCAGTTTTGTTTTGGAGGCGTTAAAATTTACAATCCATTCCTTGCACCAGTTAACGATTGATTGGAGGTCCTTTTCAAGAGCAGTTGCCAGTTTTACTTTGTCGAACTTGTCGTTATTTATTCATTTATATTTGAGGTCTGATAAAAAAAATAACGAAACTGTTGCTATAAAAAGAAAACTACAGCATATATCAATTCAGCATTTAACCTCCTTCGAAGTAGGCTCCTTCTTAAGCCACACACTCTATCCAGCGTTGTTTCCATTGATGGAAACATTCCTGGAACTCCTTTTTTAGGATAGCGACCTTTCCTTCTCTTGGATTTTCTCGACGTCTTCAAATCTGTTTCCTTTCAAGTGGGACTTGAATTTAGAAGAGAAAATGTGCACAAAGAGAGGGATCTGGGGAATATAGTGGTTTCGTTCCTGGGGAATGTTGTATTGGCCAAAAAACCGCTGCACAAGCTATGTCCGCTGATGGAAGGTTTGAGGTGTTGTGATACAACCACACTCTACACACTTTTCCTTCCAAGCACTGCTATAAAGATATTGAGAACATTATAACATAGTGTGTATACGAGACACAGTTCAAAGGTCAATCTGTGCCAAGTGGCTTTGTTTTGTGTACCTTAGCTCCGTTACCATAGTAAGAGTACCAGTACTTTTTGGTCAGACTTCGTATTTATATATTCATTGTGCTATTTAATATAAAAGACTGAAAATCCATTGAACATGTAAACATCTATATAGTAAAAGATGAACTACTTCTCTGTTTGACCCACATTGTTTGAGTTTTACTGTGTGCGGGCATGTAACGCATATGTTTATGTATGTGTTGAGCATAAGTGACTTATATGTTCTTGTGCCATTTAAAAGTTGAGAAGACGAAAGGAAAAAGAAGAAAGGAAGAAAGAAAAGAGATCAAAGACGGGAGGAAGGAAGGAAGGAACGAACAAAGGAAGGGAGAAAGGGAGGAAGGAGAGGATAGGAGGGAAGGAAAGGAGAGGAAAAAAGAAAGAAAGGAGATCAAACACAGAAGGAAGGAAGGAAGGAAGGAAGGAAGGAAAGGATAGGAGGAAGAGGATAGGAGGCAAGGAGAGGAGAGGAAAGGAAAAGAAGAGAGGAAGAAAGAAAGGAGATCAAAGACGGGAGGAAGGAAGGAACGAAGGAAATGAGCAATGAAGGAGAGGATAGGAGGGAAGGAGAGATGAAGATAGGAGGGAAGGAGAGGAAAGAAAAGAAAGAAAGGAGATCAAAGAAGGAAGGAAGGAAGGAAGGAAGGAAGGGCAGAAGGAAGGGGGGAAGGAAGGATAGGAGAGTAAAAGACGGAAGTACGGATGCACCTCTAAAACTCTTGACGTTCAGAGACTGGCAGCTGGCATCTCTTCCAGATCTAGGACTAATTTCCCACTGGGGAAAAAAAACTGGCTGGTTAGATTCAATGCCACGAAAATAAAACTAGTTACATTCTATGACCGCCGATCAGATCCCGACCAGCCACGATGAACGGATGTCCCCACGAAAAAAAGTCCCGTACCTCGAGAGAATACTGGGCCTCAAATTCACATCCTACCTCAAGTGGAACTCTTACATACGATCCATCTTTAATGATGCAGGTAAAATGATCGGCTTCCTGTACCTGACTCCTCATGTTATCCTCTTTACAAGAGCCAGATCAGACCGAAAATGGGGTACAGTCCTCACTTTCTAGTCTTGATAGAGTTCAAAAGCGTCTCGAACTCCTTGTTGGAGAAAAATTATTTTCTACCCTCCAAACTCTCTCTCTCTCTCTTTCAGGCGGGATGTGGCGAATCTCTCACTGCTCTGTCGTTACTACCATGAAAAGTGCTCAGATGAACTACATTCCTTGATTCCTCCAGGTCTAACTTTCATTGTAGCAAACCCCACCCACATTTCCTCTGTATTCCATCGGTGAGAAGGAAGTTCCACGGCTTCTTCCCGCTAACCAATATTCTGTGGTGCAGCCTCCGAAAAGGATGTTTTCCTGATCACTACAATCTTAACCTGTTCAAGTCTAGAGTCAACCGTTCTCTCCAACCCCCTATCCATATAAACTACCCTTTAACGTAACCCTCTACCTCGAGTGGCCCCCGGCCCTTGTACTGGGTGAACTTTACTGTAAAAAAAAGTAAGGAAGAAAGTAAAGGAAGGAAAGGAGAGCAGTGGAGAGGAGGGGAGACACAACGTTTTACTAAGTTTCAAATAAGACATTGGAATAATATGCTACATTTCCACTCAGTTTGGACAACCCTACCCTGGGCTGAATAATAAAATCGTAAGGTTAGAAGAGTGGGGACTCTATTTTTTAAACCCTAAAAATCAAATAATTATAAGATTTTGTTGAACTTTTCAGAATTATTCAGTAATAAATAGAATTAGTTTTTTTCAATTTTGTAGAAATACTTTTAAGTCCGTCTATATATAAAATTCTGTGACTTCGATCCGTCGATCCGTCCGTCACCCCCTTAAAATAGCCGTACATTGACCGATCAAAAGTAAATTTTTGGGAGAAGTACAAACAGGTAAGCGGGGGGTACAAATTACAGTTGGTTTTACTCGAATACATACGTTAGTACAATAAATTTTCATTAATTTTTTTTCGAAAAATCAAGTTTTATTATTTAAAATACAAAATACTCCCACTATTTTAAAAACAATTTAATGAGTAAAATAACAAATACTTATTTAATAAAAATGCAATATTGTTCTTTGTTTACCTATTGTTTAAGTTTTTATATATACAAGAATCGTATTTCCAGTTCGCCTTACGTTTGCTAGAACTATAAACAAATAACAAGGCCAAACGCTTCAAAAAGATGGAATTTAAGCGCCAGAAATAAATATTTACGTATGGCCAGTTGTATGTTGTATGCTCAAGAGTAAGAAATCCTAAGAACTTATTCTTCGCTGTTAAAAAGGAAAAAAAGAAATTTTCTTTAAAAAATATTGTTTATCATGAAGTCCTATATAATTAAATTAAATTAAAGAAATTATTAAACCGTCAAGTAGGTTTTTTTGTCAAAGTATTTTTCCAAAGAAATCAACTTATTTAAATCTCATTGATTGGTTTGCGAATTGCAATGAAACGTAGAGTTTGTAAATCTCGATAAAAAATGCTAGCGATAACTTCAAGAATACGAAATACTGCGAGGATTTTAACAAGTGTTAGCGTGTTGCAAAAAATCTAGTTTAATTAAAATTTACATGCGCACATATACACACAAGGACAATTTTAATTAAATTGAAATGGACGGTCTTTGTGGCAATTTTATGGTTCCTTTATTCAAACTGAATATATTTCTAATAAATGTCGTATTTTAAAAGGACAAACAATTTAGATTTGAAATATGATCAGCTGACCTATGCAGTTGTACAATAGTTAAAAAAAAAATGGAAGTAATTGTATAGAATTGTATATGAAAGGAATTCACAATTTTATGTTGCATCCTCGCGTCTATCTTTCTTTTGCTCTCTTATTTTCCTACATTTATTACACTTAATTTCTCTCTTCACTTCTTTCTTCTTTTTCTTTTTCTTTCCTTTCTCTCCTCTCCTTCCTGCGTTCCTTACATTTCTTTTCCTTCCTTTTTTTTCTTATTACCTGCTTTTTATCACCTTCCTTTCTTTATGATTTTTCTTTATCTCCTCCTTCTCTTCTTTTCTTTCATTCATTTCCTTCTTCCTTTATTTACTTCTTACCTGCTTATCCTTTCATTCCTCCCATCCTTCCTTTCACTTCTCTCTTCTTCCTTTCCTTTTCTTTTTGTATTATTTCTGCCCACACGTCTTTTGTTTTTCTTTTCTTCCGTTTTTTTCACTTTCTTTCTTTCGTTCGTTCGTTCGTTCGTCCCTTCCTTCCTGGCTGCGTTCGTTCGTTCCTTTCCTCTCCTCTCCTTTATTCCTTCTTCCCGTCTTTTCCGTTTCTTTCTTTCTTTCTTTCTTTCTTATTTTCCTCTCTATCCTTCCTTCCGTTGGTTCCTCTCTTTTTTTTCTTCCTTCTTTCTTTTTCTCTTCTCTGTCATTCATTCTTTTTTCGTTCATTCTTTTTCGCGCTATTTATCCTTCTTTCTTTCTTCCTTTTTTCCTTCTTTCTTTTCCTCTGCTTCCTTCCTTCCTTCCTTCTTTCCTTCCTCCTTTTCCTCTCTTTCCTTCCTTCCTTCCATATTTTTTATGCCTTTCTTTTTTCTTTTCCTCTCATCTCATTCCTTTCTTCTTCACACTCCTACATTTATACTGATTTCCTTGTTACAAAAACGAAGAATCGGGATCAAGAGAAAAAGAAAAGGTGAAGGAGTGATAACGGTTATAACAAAAATCGAAGTAGATTTATGTTGACGGATATGCAAATCGGAAAAAAAGATCGATCCGGTTATTTCACAGAAGTTTGTCCGGTTCTACGATGTGGCATTAAGAATTTGTAAAGCCATCAGAATTTAAATTATGCATTCAAGCAAGTTCAAGGCCAGCATTTCGACTGGGACAAAAGAGTATCATGAAACGTAGACTATACACTCACACAAATGTAGATTGTAACCGCTGGATGTATAGCTAGTTAGATAGATTAATGTACAGAGCGAGATATATAGATAAATAGATGGAAATGAATAGTGGGTGATAAATAACACGTTTGGGGAGTCTAAGTAGTGCTCCAAATTTGCAGCCTTGTGCCAGACGAAACTAAGCTTAGAAAATAACCATATCAGGTAAATTTCTGTTCATTATCTATCTACATTGCTATGCTCTTTCTGTTCATTATCATTAATTCTCCCCCTCCCCTACCTATATATATATATATATATATATATATATATTGAACAATAAGAAAATAAAAAATAAAAATCTTTAGACACACTGGGTTGTAGATTAATATTCTTTCGTTTTTTTAAATTATTATTCCATTTAGATTCGTCGACTAGTTTCGACCGAAATGGCCATCATCGGGAGGAGAAATATTTCTGCTTGCTGGTAGCAGTAAACTACAGAAATGAATGTCTTGATGGAGAAAATGAACTTTTGTCTGTAGTTTTCATTTGTTTTTTTTATATTTTTATTTTTTTATCTTTTTAACATAAATCTTTTAACATTTCTTGTGTTGGTCAAACAGTCTCTTTTAAGTTGTTATTTGAGATAAGAGCTGGATGGATACATATTATTCTGAATTCTCATATATATATATATATATATACACACTTGTAATGGAATTTCCTACAATCCCTATCGCCAGTGTGGACTGACTATATTAGTAGCTATATATAGTGAGCACAGGATATATCTGGGGGCTTGCTTTGGGAATTTCTAGCCTGCCACCCGATTCCGTGTCTTTATTTTTACAATAAACCTCTCTTCTTTCATCTACACCCGTGTTGCTGTTCCTTAACTCGAGTACCACCTTTGTCTGTTTGTAACCTCTTTAAGGATACAACAATATATATGGGAGAGGTTGTATCACAAAGCGGAAAATATTTTCGTGTGACGCGCTTCGTCCTTTAGGACATTATCGGACTAATGTTGTTATGCTGGCGCGACTACACATGCGCTTGGCTGAGGGGTGCTGGGAATTGAATATTTTTAAGTTAATTTTATATATATATATGTGTGTGTGTGTGTGTGTGTGTGTGTGTTAGCCTGATTAAGGTAAATAAGGGAAAGCTGGCTAAAGAGGCAAAAGAGAAACAGCATATTTATAGGCGATAATCAAAATTATACCACGTAACCACGTGTTTTTTCTTTTTTTCTTCTTTTTCTTTGGTCACGTGGTATGATTTTTAGCCAGCTTTCCCTGACGATCCGCTTAGGTGAAACCTGGGTAAGTTTGTCTGGCTCACTAGGTTTATCTATCTATCTATATATATATGTGAAAATATATAGAAAATAGGAAGGAACTGGTTAGGTAAATAATCCAAAGTCCCTTAGTATTTTAGTTAATATTTTTAAAAAATAGTGCTCGATACAAAAGTAGTGCATAAATATAATTATTTCGGCTCTTGTTTTGAAACATGAGACCTCTTATGTAGCGATTTGGAATCATATTTTAAATAAATAATTATATATATATATATATATATATATATATATATATATATATATATATATGTGTGTGTGTGTGTGTGTGTGTGTGTGTGTACAACGACGACACCACCAGCTGACATGCGAGGGCACAAAAGAACGAGCCAAAACTTGAATGAGGGGTTTATTCAATCACCCGCAAGGATTGCCAAAAAGGAATATATTGAAGAAACTTATATTGGAGGAACCTCAAGTTAAGATAACAGATGACGTGAACACAAAAGAGACATTTTAAAAAGAATTCACAAAATGCATTAGTTGCTCACCCTAACGAGATTGACCACAATTTTAACCTCAAAATGATACTCTGATCAAAGGAAAAAATAATTCAATAAGACGAAAGAAAGTGGTAGTTCATCCAAAGTAAATTTGGGTCCAGGTTCTTACAAAGTTTCATGATTCTTGTCAAATCTTCTATTATATATTATGTAGGATACTTAATAACAATTATGATGGAAACAAAAAAAAAATATCTAAATGAAAGTGGCTATAAATATATATTATGAAATGGACAAAGTCCGACAATTAGTTTTAAGACATTTTCATGTTTATACATTCTTTTTATAGATATATATTTAAGTAAATGCTCTGTTTATAATAAACAATATTAAACAACATTTACCGGCCTGAATGTCCGAGAAATTTTCATAGAAAACATTCGTTCTCCGACAGGATTCGAACCTGTATCCTATACGGAACCGTCATTTAGCTTAATGTGCCTTTACCGATTTGGACACGAAGAAGCGTTCGGTTAGCAAGGTCGAATTTACTGTATTTAAACTTCAATCTTCCATGAATCTCTCACGTGCATTCATATCTGCTCATGGCGTATCAAATCTGAAAATTAATTGATTTAAAATATGTGTTTTCGCCACACAGTTCTATATTTTCAAAATGGAAGCTAAAAGCCCCGAATTTAATTTTGTAATTAAATTAAAGACATTAGTTCCATTTCATCCTCAAGCGAATTAATATTGATGCTCTGTAAATTTACATCGAGCACTATTTTGTAAAAATAAAATTTCTATAAGAACACCGGCTTATATATCTTACTGTTCTTTATATATATATATATATATATATATATATATATATATATATATATATATATATATATATATATATATATATAATGCTAAAACGCATGTCTTCCACAAATACAGCTTAAATGATACATAATACTTCAACTACTTTAGGAATATATTTTGCCTTGAATCCCCACCGACTGCAGCGCCAAATTTCATAAAAAGTAGACAAGGGGTTCTTCAGGTAGGGCCGTTTTTCTGTCTTTACGGAATCTTAATAGGAAATTCGGTATTTGTTTTCGATACATATTCCGAACATACAAACAAATACTTGCATATTATATTCCATACGTATGTGAAAAGTAATAAACATTCATAATACATTATAACAACATTATTAAATAAACTGAAATATACATATACAACATATATTTATACAATTCACTAAGTTAAAACGTTTTTATCAACAAATATCTGAGGTGTTTCGCAACTACATGATAGGTAAAGTGGCTATGTGTTTGTTTAATAAAGCGAAATCTGCATGGCTGGAAAATTGGGTCAAATGACTTGATGGTAGATAAATAAATAAATATATGCACGCTGGTTTGCCGCCGTATTGTGAAATAAATGTGAAACAAAAACAAGTATGTATAATAAAAAACCTATCATTAATTTATTATTGCATCTCATCTAAGTAACATTGTATAATGCTAGTAACAATAATTAATACAATAACGTGTATTGCAAATATTTGTAATTAATAATAAAATTGATAATATTGTCACGCCATCATTTTGTATCATGAACTACTTTTAAAACTAACTCAATGGCTTTATGGGTGGTCTAGTATATATATATATATATATATATATATTAAATAAAAACTGACCACTTTAAGGTTCCATGTAATAAATTATTTCACCACAGCCCTTTTAAAAGGACTGCGGATCATCAGACTTTACTTCCAAACAAAAAAAAAAAAGAAAATTTACATATTTTTGACGGGCCGTATTAAACATATGTAAATTAACGAAGTGAGGAAGTGAGGGGGAGAGAGAAGACATGAGGAGTTAGCAGATATTGGTACATTTAAACGGTTAACTTAACGGAAGTTATATATTGAAATTGAGCTCTCTGGATTATATCCTCCTTAGGTTTACCCATACGGATTACCTAGTTTTTCATAAACTATATATATATATATATATATATGAAGAAAAATATACTGAAAAAACAAACAAAAATCCTAATATTCGATTATGCTGTTTTAATGTTTAATGTCAACGTCGGACGTTTCGGTCTAATAGACCATCTTCAGGACATATTCATAAAACATAATTAACATAGAATTTAGTTTTAGATCAAAATAAAATTCTTTTCGTTTTTCATTCAAAATACTCAAATTTTAGGAATACGTTTTCACAACATCGTTACGTGACGACGACGTGATCATATTTAAACAGAACGCTGATCTTATAAAAGATTTCAGTTATCTGTTTGGATTGGTATTGCTTTTATGTCCATCGTCTTTTTCATGTTGAATTGTATATGGTCTATGTTAATTATGTTTTATGAATATGTCTGTTTATTTTTATTTTAATCCTCTCACATTCACGGATCAATTTCTTAGTGTTGTTATCAAATAAAAAATGTAAATTAAGTTACCTCCCTTAGATATTGTTAACAGTTAATTTTTAAATTGACGATAACGGAGCCTGTTTCACGCACATTTATGAAAGGGGGACAACTCATATCGAGTTATACTTATTATAAAACCCAAAAGTTGAATAGACAAGGGCTGTCGGTGTAATTTAATAAAACTTGTTTTGATTAATTTTTGTTGTATAACTATACCTCAGACATAGCTAGCTATATATATATATATATATATATATATATATATATATATATATATATATATATATATAAATGAATTCTCTTATTACTATATTTGTACAAAAACGCACAACCTTAAAATTTAAAATTCAAACTCAGCGTTGCGACCGCACGTCCCAAAACAATAACACATTTTTCATAGCATTTTTTCAGATTACATCTCTATTTTCGTTGTCCTCTTATTACCGAAAAGTAAAAAACAAATCTATTTTCATACCTGAGGATGTCTGTAGGAACAGACGAAAGTTTGTAAAAAATCAAAAAGACCTTATGCAACTGGAATTTATGAACAGGGATCATATCATTCATATACAGGTTCGGGGTTGGTGTATCTTATTGATATTGTTTGCGAAGATGTATTCTCACCATTTAAATCATTAACCTCTATATTTGTTTTTTTTTGTATGAATGATTTGAATATATATATATATATATATATATATATATATTGAAATCAACACCCAGAGACGACATTTTGCTTCCTGATAAACGCAACCGTCAAGCCTGTGTATTCCTTCGTCTACCTTAGCCTATTATTATATACTATTTACACTATTTATATTCGGACTATTGTCCTCATCTTTGTTGTTGTTATCACAACGTTTGGGCGGTTCTTCTCTCAAATTTTCTCGGTTATATATCGATCTACTGGGAATTCTGAACTGAACTCTTTATTTAATATACGGGAATAGACTGTTCTCATTTCACTGGTCCCGTCTAGGGATAATTGTCTAGTTCTCATTTTTTATTTTGTACTGTTTACCTGTTTCCACTAAGTGCATGTACACACTGCCCGACCGATACACCAAGTTTACTGCAGCAAATTGTCCTACTCACATCCACTATGTCAACAGAATCACTAACCAACGCTTTTATCCGATAGAACAATTTGCTGTAGTAAACTTAGAGCCTTAAATATGATTTGGGTGCATTCCTGGGTATGACAATAAACTACATCCAGCAGCAAAGCCTGCTGACTGGGAGATTGGAGGTGTTGATGAGCATGGAACCACCTCTTAATTGTTGTTGTTACCAGGTCAACCCTGACCCGGAGTGGTAGCACCTGTTAGGGTCCTGGCACAAATAGTGAACCCCCACTCCAAACAAAAACTATTAAAGTATAAAAATACATTTTTATCTTTAAATGACCAAAAATACCTATTTATAGTAAAAGTCCCAGCGATATATATATTTATAGTAAAATTACCAAGGATACAGTTTTTAAAACAAAATGACTAACAATACGTTTTGTCTGTATACTACCAAGCAACAATATAAAACCGATCCCCCACTTTAGGTCTACTCAAATTTTATATTCATACTAATTTACCCATTCTGTCAAAAATAATGACATATTTTATTAAATCCTTACTAAAGTTTTCACGTGTGAAACTTTCAATATAGTTTTCCAATTATATTAATAGGTATTCGTTCTGAGGGACCAGTTTACTACCAAGCAACAATAGAGAACCAATCCCTCACTTCATGTCCGATCACTCGAGATGTCCAGAGCAACGAGCCGAGATTCACTATTCATATCTCGGTCTTGATAGACACTTTCAGTAATAATCATACTTATTATAAAACCCAGGTTGTGTGTGTGTGTGTGTGTGTGTGTATCTGTACGTTTATATATTGGATCGGATTTCCTACATTTTTCAACCGATTTCAACAAAACTTCACAGGACTACGTAAATTACCTTGCGGTGGTTCTGACAGCGCCAAAAATTGGAAAAACACAATTGTTTTTGCACGGAATCAATTTGAAAACACGATTAAGAGGCATTAATGAAAGGGGGACAACTCATATCGACTTATACTTATTATAAAACCCAGGTTGTTTGTGTGTGTGTGTTCGTTTATATATGGGATCGTATTTACTATATTTTTCAACCGATTTCAACAAAACTTCCCTTTTTTTTTGGCAGGTAGTGTTTCTTATTGTCTTGCATACTTTTTTCTTTATTTTTACATTCAGAATGCTTTAAAAATTCTATTTACAAGACAATTGTTTATAATAAAATTCTATTCAATCGATAAACTCATAACGATTGAAAACAATGTTTTTGTTTGAGTTTGGGTCTGACCAATTCGTAAAAAAAAAGAAAAGAAAAGAAAAGAAAACAAAACAAAACAAAAAAAAACTAATTAAGACATGCGTGTCCGTCAACCTTAAACAATAATCTTTGTCAATTTTATTTTTCAGTCTTTATGATGGTCGATACTTGATCTATCTCTTACTGTTACATCCCCGGGCAACGCCGGGCTCTACTGCTAGTCATTAATGTATCAGCTGTTGACCTAGAGAAGTGAAAGCAATATTGCTTGTCTGAAAGATGACCTCTAGTACTTAGAACCTCTAGGCTTTTCTTTTTATGTGCCGTGTCCCTTCAGAACGTAGGTGATCATGGCTCTCCACTTCTTCTAATCCCTTGTAGCTCTTAGTAAGTTTTGTCTCTTTGCTATTTCCCCAAGGCCATGTTCTGTCATCCACTTGCTTAAGCCCACTAGATATGTCCCGCGTGGCTTTCCTTTGTCTCTCTTCCCCTTTATTCGACCTGTGAGTATCGGATTTTCCAAGCCCTCCTTTCTCATTACGTATCTCAGAAATTTCAGCTGCCTCTTTCTGATGTTAAGCTTTGTCCTTGTTTACATCCTCTCCAAGACCTCATCGTTGCTCACACACTCGGTCCATGATATCCTTAGCATCTTTCTGTAGAACCATACCTCCGTTGCTTCGAGTGTCTTCTTCATCCTTGAGGAGACCGTCCAACATTCGCTGCCGTAAAGGAGGACAGATGTCACGTAGCAGCTCAGTATTCTTTTCTTTGTTACCAAAGAAATCTCCCTTCCTTGTAATACTCTGCCCAGCTTTTGGAATGCGTCTTTGGATATCCCAATAATTCTTCGGATTTCAGCGTCGCATTTTCCGTGCTCTTTTAGAACACTTCCCAGATATTTAAATTTCCGCACCTGCCTCATTTTAGTGTCCCCAACCTGTAAATCGTATTTCGGGCTCGTCCTTTTACTGATGACCATGTATTCTGTAGTCAGTCAGTCAGTTATGTTCCATGCGTGATGTACGCTTAGGCGATCATGTATCTTTCGGTACATGACTGACCAGGCAGATTTTTTTCCGCAGTAGGTTGCCATTACTTTCTGCGGTAGACCAGTTGCCATCCAAGGCTATAGAACCTGGTCTGTCCTGCTATTTACTCATAGCTGGAGGGAGAAGAAGAGGATTCATACTTTTCCCACGTGTATTAGCACGTAAGTGAATGTAATACATTCGACATTCTGTAGTACTTTTCTAAAAAGAGATAGAATGTTAATAGGCCAATAGTCTGAGGCGTCAGACGGTTCACCTGAGTTCTTAAAAACTGGAACAATAGAGGAGGATTTCCAGCAAGCAGGAAATTATAAAGAGAGACAAAGTTGTTAGAGACAATAGATTGCCTCATTCTATTAGCCATTTACTGTCCACGTTAAAATGAATAAATAAAAAAATAATTATACTGTCACTGTGTCGTGTTCAAAAATAAATAAAATTGAAAAAATAATTAAAGTGTCAAAAATAATTATAATAAAATAATTATAACAATTATAATTACCATTAATTCACTCTTTCTAAACCAATGAGAATCGACTCCACTTCTCCTGTACACACACCAACATTTGACATTCTCACTGTCGGACAGACGCTCAACATGGACAGGCTGTCAACACGTGCGTCAACGAAAATTTCGGCTCCTTTTACTTTTTCAGGCCAAAATAGTAACATTTATCTCTTAGCACTCAACAAAAATTCGTGGCAAGAAAACCCCAGACATTTCTCTTATTTTCTAACTAAATTATCTGGACACTCATTAAACACATCTATAAAAACATTTCGAGAAAGACTATATACATTTTACTTATTCATTGTTATCATTCTGTTGGATTCCGATCCATATTTGATCTACATTTGACCCCAAACTGACAATTTTAATCAGTATTACTGTCTCTCGTGTCTCCGACAACACATAACAACCAGATAAATAATACTTGATTTGTTGATTCTACGTCTTGCTCTTTCTCATTTGTACGAGTATTTTTGTATATATAAATGTTAAAAGGTTTTATAATTATTTAACTAGAGTTATAACTCCGCTACAACGTTTACAATTAGAATACAGTTACAATAGGTGTATGTTGCGAACGGAGATGTCACGCTGGTACAGCTGGAAAAAGTAATTCTTGTGGTCTATGACGGACCGCATGAATCACTTTTTGACTCTCGTGACTACTGGTGGCTCTGTAATAATGTGTTAAATAAGAGTAAGTCTTCTGTCCCTCCTCTATTCACTCAATTTGTGGTGGTAACAAAATGTTTTGCTTGTAAATTCTCTTCAAACTCTACTCTTGACTCATCTAGAGTACCTTTGTCTGACTTTCTACTTAGAAGTGAGTGTCTGTTGAGTGATATGCATATAACTCCTTCCTTGATTTCTGCTATCATCTCTAAACTGGATCCTCATAAAGCATGTGGAGTTGATGGTATCGCTGAAATAGTCCTTAAGAAATGTGCTCTGAACTGGCTCCTGTTTTCTCGAAATGTTACAATAAATGCAAAGCTGCTTCCTGCTTTCATGTTTATTGGAAATCCTCTTATATAGACAATGTAAAATCGTTTTTTTTTTAATTTTAATAAATAAAATTCAAAAGTATACGCGTTTCTTTTCTTTTTTTTTTCATTATAATTTAATCTTGTCGCTCAAGTTTAGCTTTAAGTTCAAGCGTGCTGTGAGATAAAAAATGTTTGAAAATCATTGGTCTAATCTTTTATTTTTTAAGAAGGACCTGACGCAAAAGATCATACTCAGAAAGATGTAAATATAATTAAGACAAGAAAAATTCGCTTGTGGAACTGTCTCCCGGCTTGTCGCTTCCTTGCCAACAAAAAAATTAAATGCAAAATCAGCCGCCATCTTTTGTCTTTCTGAATTCTGTTCTTTTATTGTCCTTTCCCTTCATTAACGTTTTCCCATTTATATTGTTTTTTTTACACTATTTTTTTTTTCTTGCAGAGGCTAACTTTTTTAGTTCTCTCACAACAATTATTCCCTCTGTATGCCTTGCTCAGCGAATTTTTAGTGTTTTTTACTGATTTTCAGTGGAAAATTGATACCCCTTAACAGAACATTGGCGATTCTTTTCTCTCTGTACATATTTTTTTTTGGGTGGGGGGTGACGTACTAATCCTAGTCTTTTGCTTACTTTATTCAAATTCGTTTGACCCCTTCTCAACAATGAAATGCGACTATTTGCTTTTGTGAAAAAAAGTTTTATATTGTCATTCTAGTTCATTGTTTTTAAAAATGTTTTTATTTCATTTTGATTAGTAGTGTTCTCATTTTTAAAGTGAAACGGCAGAGTTCCCTATGGCTTACAAATGACGAAATATTCTGTTAAGTCATTATCATTATATCCCAGTTATAGGTTAAATCAGTGGTTCTTGACTGGGGTTCCATATTGACCCTGGGGGATCTATGTAACATTCCTATGAGTTCACGGTAATATTTTTGTGGTCCATAGAGAAATTCCACTTCAGAATGGTTGTTACAGCTAAGAACTGGATTCTTCAATAATCTACGCGATATTAAAATACTAAAAATATCAGGTCATCCCAGATGTTCTGTCTGAATTTTGAATAAAGAAAACAAGTGACTAAAAGTTGCATTTAATTACAGATTCAAAAACATTTGTGAGTTGTTCGAATCGAAGCCAAAAGAATTTTACGGCTTGTAAACATTTTGGAACAGTCGGCTTTTGTCATAACAATGATACTGATACCTGGATTCACCAATACACGAGTGATGATTCTAGTACAGCGAAGCGTTACAGATGTTACAGACAAAAAACAAAATATAATACGCAGATCGTGTATTATACACAGAAACATTCTTACCGGTCATCGTAACTAAATAAGATAATATTCAAACAACTTATGATGTCGATAACTTTCAGAATTTTATTTTCGTAAAATATTCCTGTGAAGCTGGGAAAGATTGCAAATCAGAATTTAAAATACAGATTAAAAAAAATAAAAAAAAATAAACAAAAACACACTCTGAAGATAATTCATCTGAGATGATCTGGATTTCGATTCTGTTTGACCTGTTGGCAAAATCTTTGGTTTATTTTTCTTTACATTTTTTTTTGCGAGACTAGAATAAGTGATTGAAGAAAGAAAAAAATCAATTTTGGTACTATAATTACATATAAATTAATATCCTTGCAAAATCCAGGATATTCAACATGTTTTATATATTCACACATTTTGTTTTTTTGGTTTTTGTAGCCAATAATATTAAAGCTATTAGAATATAAGAGAAAGGGGTGAAGATAAAAGACTTCAATATCTATACAACGTATATCTATAAATCAGCAACGCGTACGAGCGAGCGCGCGCGCACACACACACAGACGGACTTCACCCAAATACTTCCCTTACAATGCTAACACATTTGCTAGATGAATACACTATTGCCACTTATGGTTTACCATTATGTGGGAGGTATTTCTGCTGCACGCTACACACACACACATATATATAGGTAGCATATTTTCATTCAATCAGGTTTGGTTAAATAATTTACCGATAACACAAAACAACTTATTTGAAAGATTTAACATACATGCACACACATTTAAGAAAAATAACAAAATTTTCATGTGAATAGTTTTTATTTTCCCAAGTACTTTCAATCTTATCTGAGACCATCTCTATATACATGTGTTTCTGTAAATTCAAAACATTTCAACTGCTCGTTTTTTTTTCACTGCATAAGCAACGATCAGTTGAAATGTTTTGAATTAAACAAAAACACACATATATATATATATATATATATATATATATATATATACACACACTCACAGACAACTTAATACTCTGAAGATGGTCTCAAATGAGATTGAAAGTACTTGGGAAAATAAAAACTACTCTAAAGAAAATTTTGGTATTTTCTTACACAAGTCTATTTTGTGATGTCAACGAACACTCGTTACAACTTTGTAATGCCAACGAATACTAGTTGTAACTTTCGTAATACTCGTTGTAGTAGAGACTTTATAATCGCAGATAGAACTATAATGCTGGTGTCAGATGCCTATGAATAATCTCACACTAATAGTACATGCTCGATAATACTCACTCGAATAGTAATACGTATAGAGAAATTGTATAAGCGAATCGAGTAGAAATAGAGATCCGTATAGTATAGAGGATAGACTAGAAATAGCGATTTGAATAGTAATAGAGGATAGACTAGAAATGCAGATCCGTATAGTATAGAGGATAGACTAGAAATAGCGATCCGAATAGTTATAGACTATAGAGTAGAAACACAGATCCATATAGTATACAGGATAGACTAAACACAGCGATCGTTAGTCGTCAGCTACTTCCTACATATATGCGTTTCTTCTATGGTCACGTGGTCTACTTAATTCAATAATGGTATCACCTGTGTTTGTTCACTGGCGATCTATGTTCAAGCTCAAGTGTCGGCAGCGACACTTTATTCCTATATAACAGTGTGCCAAAAAAATTAATTCGCAAACTTGAAAGAATCACAACGAAAATTAATCGACATGATATGTCTAAATTATTTAACCAACCCAGTTTGTTGAAAATATATATATATATATATATATATATATATATATATATATATATAATATAAAAGGCTCAAACACTAATATTCCATGGTCATAATTTATTACATTGGAATCGTAATCACGATCCAATTCATCAGACCTACAAATTCAAAAAGAAATCGGAAAAAAATCGAGTTCTACCTGGATTCTATCCTCTTGGGAATTTATATATCTTTCAAATTTCAAAATAAGTTGTTTTGTGTTATCGGTAAATTCGCCAAAATTCATATTAACTCTCATTTTATATTAATTTTCCCGAGTGCTTTCGAATGTTGCTACATTCGTTTTCAAGGATTGTACTGTGTTTTGTTGCACAATTGGTTTTTAGTCCCGGCGTTCTTACGTTTGATAGAACCTATTTCAAGTTAAAAGTATTTCTTTGTTTGGTCAAAAGTCTGTACTTTGGTGGTGAGATTGAACTGACCACTCCAAGGTACATGCCCTGGGCAATGATGTATGGACGCCATGCGCTGCCCAGACTACATGGCCACACTCACGTTCGTACCGACAAGACCAAAAGGAATACAGGAATTAAATTTAGAGCCGGCGTTTTTGAATTTTTGGAATATGACCTGCAAGGCAAATGATGCTTAAATTATATATAAGAATGTTATATGTGTGTGATCAACGCTCTTTGTTCTCCCTTGTGGCATACTGCTAGGGGAGTGGCCATGTATACATTGTAACAGCAGCGATAAAACTGGTGTGATCAATCTCATACTTCGATCACGTGACCATAATAGCACCAACTATAAGGACGTATGAGCAGAATACAGTGTGACAAACCTAAAGATAGGTGATGACGAAAGGGCGGATAATTTTAGACTTATCCTCGTATATATATATATATATATATATATATATAAGCTGGTCTCAAATGTAATTCACTGTATTCCTTTGGATCTTGTCTGTCGGAGAATTGGCGGTCGGTGGCGGGCATGTAGTCTGTACAGTGGATTAGATAAATTATGGTTGTGGTCACTAATGTAATTTTGATGATGAACCTCTTTCAATCTTCACTGAATCTCAGTTTCAGCTGGTATGGGCAGTCAACCTTGAATATAGATTGGTTTAGTTGCTGACCTTGGGATTTACTTATGTGTCTTCTGCCACCACACACACACACAAGTGTACCACAACTCATAGTGCTTGATGTCAGGATTGAACTGGCGATTCGTCATTCTGAGCTGTAGCAATTGTTATCTTTTCCACAACTGCAAATTGCGGATTGGTAACATGTAGTCTGGACAGCAGAAAGCGGCCTCATTATATCATAGCCAAGGCCTGCTCTCTCTTTTTGTCATATATATATATATATATATATATATATATATATATATATATATATATATATATATATATGTGTGTGTGTGTTGAAGCCCCATCACTTATATTGAGCGCTTTCAATAAATGTACCGCGCATATATATTATATAAATAATACACATAAAATTGCATATATATATATATATATTACATCAGTGATAGACCTAACATATTTAGTTGTATTGATGTGAGTTTGTGATCGTCAGACTAGTTTCAGAGCGAGAGAGAAAGACAAAGAGAGAGAAAGAAAGACAAAGAACAAGAGAGAAAGAAAGAGAGCGAGAGAGAGAAGTGGGGGATGAACCGGATTTCCCAAAATGCAACATTACTTTCTAAACAAACTAAAATTCACATTATTGTTAATACCGTGGGATGTTTGCACGCAGCCATAAAATATTTTTCTTTGATAAGCTAGTGTCAAGTCAAATTTTCATGATCAGTGAAGTAGTTTTCTGAATTCCTCTACGAGTCACTGTTTTAAAAAAAAATATAATTGCCGCCCACCTCCAAGCATGTCAATAAAGCTCATACCAGCTGAAACCAAGATCCAGTGAAGATTGAGAGAGGTTCGTCATCAAAAAGTACATTAATGACCACAACCATGATTTATCCAAGCCACTGTACAGACTACATTCCAGCCACCGACTGCCACTTTAATTTAAAAGAGCAATTGTGTAGCGATCCTTCTGTGAACCGTCATATAGCCTGACGTGCTTCTACCGATTTAGCCACAGAGGAGCGTTTCGGCTAGCAAGGTCGATTTTACTGTTTTTAAACTACAAATCTCTATGATTTTCTCTCATACATTCATATCTGCCCTATACGTATCTAAATGTAAACAAATGACGTCACACATTATGAAATGGACAAAGTCCGACAATTGTTTTAAGACATTTTTTATGTTTATACGTTCTATTTTTTTTTTATAGATACAAATATTTAAATAAATGCTCTGTTTATAATAAATAGTATTAACGACATTTACCGGCCTGGATTAGTAAAAGCACACCAGGCTATATGACGGTTCCGTATAGGATACAGGTTCGATTCCTGTCGGGGGACGCATATATTCTATGAAAATTTCTCGGATATTCAGGCCGGTAAATGTTGTTTAATACTGTTTATTATAAACAGCGTTTACTTAAATATTTGTATCTATAAAAAAAAAGAACGTATAAACATAAAAAATATCTTAAAATAATTGTCGGACTTTGTCCATTATATATATATATATATATATATATATATATATATATATATTTATACAGTGTAACCTGGATATAAGAGAGTCGTCGGGACCAGAGAAGAAGTCTCTTTATATCCGGGTTTGGTCTATATGTATACATTAACACAGGCTCTAATTTGGGAGCAGAGAAAATCTCTCTTATATCCGGGTTACACTGTGTGTATATATATATATATATATATATATATATATATATATATATAGAGAGAGAGAGAGAGAGAGAGAGAGAAAAAAGAGAGAGCAGGCCTTGGCTATGATATAATGAGGCCGCTTCCTGCTGTCCAGACTACATGCGGAAAAGAGATAACATAACAATTACTACAGCTCAGAAGAGAATACCGAATAGCCAGTTCAATCCTGACATCAAGTACTATGAGCTGTGCTACACTTGTGTGTATGGTGGCAGAAGACACATAAGTAAATCCCAAGGCCAGCAACCAAACCAATCTATATTCATGGTTGACTGCCCATACCAGCTGAAACTGAGATTCACTGAAGATTGAAAGAGGTTCATCAAAAAGTACGTTAGGGACCACAACCATGACGTATTCAAGCATCTGTACAACCTTTTGCCAACAAAAAAAACGTCTAGACCAGACTAAGAAAAAGCAGCTGAAGTTGGAGCCAAATTTAGAGACTTCTCTATTTCTTTTAATAATTGATGATGAATAAATGATTTTAACTTGTGTTCTGGTGGGTGGAAAAGATTTCAACTTATCTTAAAAATTGATGGTGAAAATAAATAAACTTCTATGTTAAATCTGTGTGTTTTTATTTTTAACATTATCTGCCTTCATAAGAAATATATTTACCGGCAAAATAACCTGGGGGTCTATTTTACCTAGACCGGTAAAATAAGCTTAAAAACGTGTTTGTCTATTTTACCAGGACCGTCAAAATAATCTACTCCATTTTTGAAACTTAGAAGTTCATTTTTTTTATAATATTGGCCTTATTCAGTTAAAAAATAAAGAAAATCTATTTTATTTTTCATTTATCTGAAAGAAAAAACAGACAAAACAATAAAAATATATATATAACGAGAAAATTTCGAACTAAATGATATATCGATAATATTTTAAATATGGTTTCTGTAAACCCACTATACTAATGTTGTGATAGACATTATTACAACAGCAGTACCTAACGGTAGAAACGAAAGGTTAAAACACACACTAATGTCGACTAAATCTGAATTGAAAGGATCATTGAAGCAGTCAGGAAAACGAGCGACGCTTTCAATCTATTTTCTGCCATGTTGCCCGAATTTGTAGGAGTTGTTGGTTTGATGCCATCACAATGTGCCAAGTTATCTCCAACGCAGGATGCGTAAGCTATGGCAGCCGGAATAAAGACTTGTTCGCGGACCCCGCGGAAGATATGGGCCATGGGTCCTTTTGCAAACACGGCAAGGTCCTCGCCACCATGTGTCTCTCGCTTCTTAGGGACTGCACTCTGTTGCTGATAGTCGTTCCTGGCTGTGAAGAAGAAGAGAAAGCACCGAGAAATCGGCAATCAGAATGAGCACAGTCATCGAAACGTCGTAGAGACGCCATCAGGAGAGGTACCAGGGTTGGTTTGCGGAAGAGGAATTGAGGTTTGGTTGGTAAAGAGGAATTGGTAGATGGTAGCACATGGTGAAGCAAGTTTTTTTTTTTTTTTTTTTTTTAAAGTAGGAATCAGCGGGTGAAGTAAGTTGGGTCTTTAAAAACAAATAACATCAAAGTTCATTCAGAATACACCGTTGTCAAAATCCACAATATACAAATTATTTTCTTTTGATCACAACTATTCATGCAAAAGAAATCTTTTTTTCCTTTTCTTTTTTTTTTTATCCGTTTTTGGTATGACGATAAACTACATCCGCTTCCTGGGTAAGACGATAAACTACGTCCAACAGCAAGGCCTCTGATCAGGAGGTTTTGAGGAGCGTGGAACCACCTCTTAATTGCTGGCGTTCCCAGGTCCACCCTGACCCAGGGTGGTAGAAACTGTTAGGGTCTCTGCTATGGGCAAATATTTACCCCCCCAAAAACTAGGGTCAAAACATTATGAAGGTATAAAAATAGATTTTAATACCAGAAATACTTTGTAAAAAATTATTACCAGCAATACATTTTTGAAGGAAAAAATTATTACCAGCAATAAATTAAAAAAAAAAAAATAAAACAAATATCATTTTTTGAAAAAAAATATTACCAGCAATATATTTTGGAGAAAAAATAGTACCAGAAATAGGTTTTTTGAAGGAAAAAATTTTGCCAGCAAAATTTGTGAAGGAAAATTATTACCAGCAATAGATTTTTGAAGGAAAATTATCACCAGCAATACATCTTTGAAAAAATATTACCAGCAATTAAAATTTTTTCGACATTAAATAACCCATTGAGGCTGATATACCGTAAACCTAACAAAACCAAACCTTTTTTTTTTTTTTTTGAAACAGAAAAATTTCTGTTTCAAAAAAAAAAAAAAAAGGTTGATCCAAAACTTATAAAATCTTCGATGGTTATGTATCACATCGGATAAAAAAAAATTACCCCACAATACAGTCCTGGATATGACTATAAACTACACCCAGATCTGATTGGGTTGGGGGTGGAGGAGCGTGGAACCACTTCTTAATTGCTGTTGTTTCCAGGTTCGCACTAACCCGGATGGTAAAACCTGTTAAGATCTCAAGTATGAATAAATTGCTAACCCTCACCCAAACTTGGGTCAAAACACTATGAAAGTATAAAAATATATTTTTATAGTAAAAATATCAGCAATACATTTTCATAGTTAAAAATTTACCAGTAATGTTTTTTTTTTTGTAAGAAATAAAAAAAAATTGCCACTAATACATTTTTGAAAAAAAAAAATTACCCACAATACACATTTGTAAATGGAATTACTATTAGACCTTATAAAGATCAATAATGAAGTAAAAAAATATTTTTCTGTTTTTTAATACTAAAAATTCCCCTAATACAAGACTCGAGAGTCACTCAAGGCAGAGATTAACTATTAAAATAGTCATGACGAATGAAGTTTTATGACTAAAAGGATCGTTAGAAAGTGAAGTTTATGAAAATGAGGAGGATAGATAACGGTTTGACTATTTAACATAGGGTTATAGTGTTCAAGGAAGCACCCCAGCAGGAGTCTATTCTACAAAAAGGAAAAAAAAATCTGTCTAAATGGAACATTCTTCATAAATTTAAAATACTGAGAAAATGAAGATGATTCGACTCTGTGGAAGGTGGGTCCTCACTGCAAAGGTCCAAACAAGTACGACTAGAGAATAGTGCTAATGTGAATATCTTCTAAAGCTTGTTCCACCTTCCATTTACTCAGGTGTTTTTTTTATGGGCCGTGTCCCCTCAGAGTCTTGCCGATCATGACTCTCCACAATTTTTTTGTCCTTTGTAGCTCTTAATAAATTTTCTCTTTTTTGCTATCTCTCCTAAAATCTGTTCCGCCATCCATTTACTCAAGTTTGTTCTGTTATGTGACGTGTTTCTTTGGGGTGTTGGCGATCATGGCTCTCCACAATTTCCTCTCCTTTATAGCTTTTAATGAATTTAGTCTTTTTTGTTATCTCTCTTAAACCCTATTTTGCCAAGCTCACTAAGTAGTTTAACCGTTTTTTCCTTTCTCTGTCTTGCCTACAATCTGCTCTGTGAGTATCAAATTTTCCAAGCCTTCTTTCCTTATTATGTGCCCTAGAAATTTTAACTCTCCCTTTCTAATATTAAGTATCACCCTATTCGACTATAAAAGCAATTGTCGAACTTCGCTTGTGGACTGTTGTCAAAATAAATCTTCATTACACGATCAAACGTTCGCCTGTTTTTCTTTATATATAATAGGGAAATTAGTGCTTTACTTGCTGTTGCATTTTTTTGTGGCTGAGCGGTAGAGCACACCAGATAAGGCAGTGGTTTCTCTTATAGGAGTCGGATGCACATTCAATCCCGACCGGCGAACGCATTTTCACTAAGATTTTTCGAATGTACAGAACGGCAAGCGTAACACAGTGTATAAGGAATAAAAAATGAGGAAAATATTTCAAATACGTAGTTTCCACTATAATTACATTTGATATATATATATATATATATATATATATATATATATATATATATATATATATATATATCGGTGTAACAGCTAAATTGTCCAAATCGTGTAACAGCAAAATTGTCTAATTGTTAGAATATGCTTTAAACCGTTGCATATTAGAAATGTTTAAAGATCTCTTACTGGAATTCTTCGATGTTTTTATAACTTAATTGGACTCTACATTGAGCCATATGAATGTATAATTATTCTCCAGGTTTAACAGAAGAATCTTGATGAAATCGATCATAAACGAAAATGATATTTTCATCGTTAATTAATCATAGGAAGCGTATGAAGTATTGCAATAAATATATATATATATATATATATATATATATTATTATTTGTGGATCATTTTCTAACTTAGTCAAGATGATGTTCACCCTCTCTAACTTTCTAAGTTTCTGTCCTAGAGACTCACACGTACGTTTTTATTTTCAAGTCTTTTTCACTTCTATTTGGTCTGCCATAGCTGAAACTCCTCTCTCATATGCCAAACGTCTTATGGATTGAGTTCGATCTTTTCTAATTGATCTCTTTAGCTCTATGTTGAAATGATGATCCTTCTTCCTGTTGTGGCCTTCTGATCTTTCAACTGTCATAGCTGAAACTCCTCTCTCATGTGCCAAACGTCTTATAAATCGAGTTGGATCATTTCTAATTGATTCCTTTAGATTTAAGTTGAAATGATGATCCCTCTTGCTGTTGTGATCTCCTCTCTACTGTTCCCTCTTTTTAAAAATGATTCATCGTTCTCTTCTTGAATGGACTTTGAAGATGGAAGCCAGAGTAAGAATGTTGGTACCATTACTGAAGGTCTGAATGATTTTTTCCTCTCACCATTGCTGGGACTGACACAAAACCTGTTTTAACCTGTTCTCTTGTTAGCTGAATAACTTAAAGGGTTTTGCAGCGATTCTTACGACAAATAGTTTCAAAATAGCTTATCTGAAAATCTGGATAAAAGAAACTCAATTAGTTTAGTGGTTTCTTTTTAGATACTAAAACTTTTGTGGGATGGCTAATTATGCTGTTACATGATTTGGACAACTTTGCTGTTACACCTGGTATATATACACCCATGGCAAATTAACTGCAACAAAACGAATAATTCCATTATTATTTACTTTTTTCGTATATTTCCAATGAAACAGTGCACATGTTAGTACTTCGTATATATATTCTACCATGTCGTTTCTTCAGATTGACCACAGATTCACAATTAGATTTAAACCAGGAGAGTTTCCAGGCCATTTTTCTAGTACTTTGATTTGATCACTGGTAAGGCTTGCCAGTGAGTTCGAGCAGCGTTACGATTTTCGTATGCTTCCTTGGCGTAACATCCATCACAGTCAATGGTGAGGACAACTAATCGACAGTCAAGACAATAGTGTCTGGGCATGATATAAATCTGATGCAATCACGAATGACGCAATATTTTTCAAGGCCAAACATATTCTATCATACACCTCGAAAATAGATTCATATTACTGCACACCACTGCAAAGGACCTAATCTGAAGAAAAAAAATAGAAATCGGCTACACCCTGTCACTCCAGTGGGTCTAAAACTGACTGTATGGTGAAAGGAAGGAAACAAAAGCTGTTGTTTCAATTAATTTGCACAAGGAAGTATATAAGTTTCACGACTGACTAAGTACTGCGAATAATTTTTCATGCGTTCATATAATTTTTCTTCTTCGAGGAGGTAAATTATGTAGAAATTGGTCAGGTGTTCTGTATGACAGTGACTTTGGTTATACTTTTAACCATAATCGAGAATGAATTTCATTTTTACTTTAATTGAATGCATGGATTGTTTTATGTGTGTATCTAGAGTTATACAAACGTTTTATTTTCAAAACACGGTCAGTACATTGTGGCAGTGTTCATAGTTGATCATGCACAATTGTGTGTGTTTGTGTATACTGGTTCCATGTAACTTGGGAAGTATGTGTCTGTACGTGTGTGTGTATGTACTGATTCCTTATAGTGGGACGGCGTGTATGTGTGTATGTGTACAAATGTGTTTACTAATTCCTCGTAGTGAGACAGTGTGTATGTATGGAGAGGGAATATACACATATATACACGCATGCTGACAGAAACAAACGAAAATGGAAATAGATCCAAGAACACACAGGGGTCATTAAAACATAAGATACCGACAACTAATTCATCATTTCTCTCGGACCAATCTGAATTGTTTTATGACCCTTTGCGCAGAATTCTTCACTGCCAGTTCAAGAAAGAAATTCGGATTACTAACACAAAGAGAATGTCTCATATCATGAATATTTAACATCGAAAAACAAAGGAGAAAAAATTAATTATCTTTAATAATATGTGGAAATCTCCACCCTTTACCTGATGACGGTCGCGAGACCAGAAACACGTGTAGTAAAATTACGGAAAATAAAGCATAATATTTTTTTAAAATTCACATTACAACCAAAAATATTTGCGGTATCTCTTCTTTTTAATATACACACTTTTTCCCGTTGGAACTACTATAATCTCTTCCTTTTATATATATATATATATATATATATATATATATATATATATATATATTCATTGTCTAGAAGAATCCTCAGTAGAATGCAGAAAGCACTGGAAGGCCGTTTCATCCTGTTGGGGACTCATCAGCATTATGCAATCCTAAATACCTGTTGATTTACAATAGTACGAAACGGCCGTCCAGTGATTTTTGCATACTTTTGAGGATTCTTTAGACTCAATGAATTGCTATAAGTGATTATTCAAATCTCACAATATTTCTATTACTATCATATTTTGTACACAATTTTATACTTCCAGGGTAAAAGTATATATTTTTTTAATATATAATTTGTAGATAATAAGATGTATTGTTAAAAAGATTTTTTTAAATGTATTGTTGGTAATTTCACTAAAAAATGCACTGTATGTACTTTTTATAAAGATATATTGCTGGCAGTCTTAGAATAAACATGTATTTTTATTCTTTTTTTGTTTGTTGTGTTTTGCAATAAAAATGTATTTGTGGTAATTTTTTTATAAAAACGTATTGCTTTTAATTTTAGTATAAAAACGTATTGCTTATAATTTTAGTATAAAATGTACCGTTGATTTTTGTTTGGGGGTTCACTATTTACCCATAGCTGGGACCCTAACAGAAACTAAAAGCCCGATTTAGGATCAACCTGGGAACAACAGAAATTAAAAGGTTGTTCCACGCTCCTCAAAACCTCCAATCTCCCAATCAGAGGATTTATTTCCAAGTCATAAAAATTATTATCATTCAAAAAAATTCGTCGCAAAAAAAAAAAAAAAAAAAAAATCACTTAAAAATAAAAAATTCCATAAACAATCGCAGTAATGAAAACTTCGGAATCCAGAATTTTTGTAACATGAGCTATTGCAGAGTCGTGTCCCTTTAATTGAAAATGTGGGACACACTGACATTCGCATTTATTATATGCGAAGTTAAAGGCTAAAAGAAAAATGATTGCTGCCACATCTGGACTGATGCTCTCATTATATACCTAGAGATTTTTGTCAAAATCCCCAAAAGAGTGTGTCAAGTTATCGGTCTTGACCTGGCATCTCGGCTTCAGTCACTTTCCTCGCAACGTAGTTTCCCTGTTTCTTTCTTTCTTTTTTTTCGTGGTAATTGTTCTATTGATATCTCCTTTTTTGTGTCTCGATAGCATAAATTTAAGCGTATTACTAAATTGTCAGATAACTCTGTTCCGGATTCTTGCTTTCCAGTCAACTACGATCTTCAAAAATTTAAATGCAACATCAATCGCCATCTTCTATCTTCCCGAACGCTGTTCTTTTATTGTCCTTTCTCATTTTTTTTTCATTCTCAGTAACCATCCCCTTGTGTCTTAGTAGCATTATCGCCATGTTTTAGCGAAATGATTAAATAAATTGTTGTCTGGATGGTTTTGTTTAGCGGCATATCAACACCTATATGGTTTATTTAATGCCGAAATCTAAATATTTTGTACGCAATTTTATGGCTTCAAATACAGATAAAATGTATTGTTGGTTATTCTACTATAAAATTAAGTGCTGGTTTTGTTTGTTCTACAAATGTATTGTTGCTAACTTTTTTTATATAAAAATGAATTGCTAGCTTTTTATTATAAAACGTATTTTTCTTATATACTTTCTGTTGTGGTAGGATCCACCTAATTTGCATAGTGGAGTACCGACCATATAAATATGGTTGGTACCGGGAAGAGAGGGAGGAATCAAGAGATTCAACCAGAGACTCTGCCCGACTGCGACTCAGTCAACACATTCTCCAGGAACGGTCTTACCAGGAATATACAAAAGACTATATGTAAATATTGTGTACACTTTCTTGTTTCAATACATTTTGTTCTAAGTAGCTTTTGTGTTGCATTATTATTCCATGCATTAGTCAAGTTTCAACACTTTCATAGTGTTTTTTTTTTTGTTAGGGGGATTTACTATTTCGTGGTTAGCAATTTACACATAGCTGAGACCCTAACAGGTGCTACCACTCCGGATCAGGGTGAACCTAGGAACAACAATTAAGAGGTGGTTCCACGCTCCTCAAAACATCCATTCTCCCGATTAGAGGCCTTGCTGCCGGATGTAGTTTATCGTCATACCAAGGACTTTTAAATAAATAAATATGTAGCTGGTACAGCGAAAACAAAAACCAACAACGGAATTCGAATGCGGCATGCGAACTGGACGTAGTTGTACGTTACGCCACAGGTCAACAATATGACTGTTACATAACGTATTTCTGGATTTTTTTGTGTTTGCAAGCTCGTTTGGTGACTTTCGCGATAATGAAGACAAACAACAAGTTTACGTTTTGTCTTCTTTCGGGGAAAATTGTCGTTGAATGTATTTCAATGCTTTAAGAAGCGTTTAAGGAAGTGATCTTTAAGCCAAACACAAGTGTACGAGTAATGGTCAAGCTTAAAACCATCTGAAATGTCCATCGAGAACCAAAAACGTCCTGGCAATTCTTCAGTAAGCCGTATGATGGAAATTTAGAAAAGCTCGCCACGTCGTCAATGAAATCCGTCGTCAGACCATTAATGAGATTTTTTAAATGTATTAATTAGTCCTGGAATTCATACCGGCGAATACTAATAAAACATTAGCTGTTGAAACCAGTTTCCAAACTTTCGTGCATCATAGATGCAAAAAAAAAAAAATCGTATGTGCCATGACTTGAAGGAACTTGTGGTTTTTATGTTTACAGATATAAAATGACCATTAAGTCTATGAAAAACGCCAGATTCTCCAAGACACCATTGTGGCTGAAAATTTGAAAACCAGATTGATGTTGGTAAAGTGAATAGAAGTGTAGACAAGCAATGATTTTTTTTTCCACATGGGATTGCTTTGGTTTCCGGCATATTATCTCTGTCCAGGCTATTTGATGTCAGAAACAGTCTTTTTGTTAAATAGAAATATAGACATGTTTGACTTGCATGAGAGTCAAAAGGAAGACAAAGGTTTAGTTTGTAAAGGTTGACATAGATTTGGCTTGCAGGCAAATAAAAAAAGTAAACAGGCTTGGCGTGCAAGATTCAGAAAGACAGACAGACGTTTAGTTTTCTCCAGATTCAAAAAGGTATACATAGGTTGGCTTGCACGAGTGTCAAAATGGTGGACCGATTTGGTTTGCAGGAACGTCAAAAAGGTAGAGTTTGGTTTGGTTTGTAGGTAAGTCAAAGTGTTAACTTGCATAAGAGCCAAAAAGGTATACACAGCTTAGGCTTGCACGTGTTTCAAAATGGCAGGCATCGGTTTGGCTTGTCCGGAAGTCAAAAAGGTAGACATCGGTTTGGTTTGCTTGAGGTTCAAAAAGGTAGACAAATGTTCGGTTTGCAAGTATTTCCAAATGGCCGACATCGGTTTGGCTTGCAGGGGACTTAAAAGTGTCAAAATAGTAGATGGAGGTTTGACTTGCATGAGTGTCAAAAAGGTAGACATAGTTTAAACTTGTATGACTTTAAAAAAAGATATATAGATTTGGTTTGCCTGAATGTCAAAAAAGGTGAACATGGGTTTGGTTTCCACGCGTATCAAAATGTCAGATATATGTACAGTGATAGAGGAATGGTAGAAGAGTCGGTGTTATCACCAGCCTAAGGGGAGGATATCGTCCGTTAGTCTGTCGTGACAGAAAATATCCCAAATGTTACTTACCTACCTACCCACCAGACCACCAAATATATGGGAAACGTTCTTTTTTTTTTAAATTATTTCTCGCCGTAGGGTTAATTTCATCTTCCGTTTCCTTTTGAACGTGCATCAGGCCTTTCCCAGTTTTTGTACACACCAATGCGAATGAGAATCTAGATATGAAATGGAGTAATTTGTCCGGTTGTCGAATGACTGAGAAAGGACCGTGTCGCATGTTTACATAACAGACAAACAAGGAATCAAGCCAAAAAAACATAAAAAATAAACAGACAAACGCGGGTGAATATATAATCTCCGTTTAACTTTGTGGAGGTAATTCAAAATCACATCGTTATATATACAGATTGTGTAAAGGCACTTGTATTTTGAACATGGACTGAATCGGTTGACAAGTTTTGGAAATAATATAATTTGTGTACCGAGTTGCTTTAAATAAGTGAATAAACGAAGACAAAAGTTAATGTAAAAAAGAAGAAGAAAGGAAGATTGTTCAATAAACAATCGTCAGTTACTTACTTGTATCAACACCAGTAAGATTTTGACGAGTAGAATTGTATCCGGGTCCATTTCCATAGACTAGAATTGTCATCGGCTTGTTGTCGCTTGGGGGTTTTTCATGAACATCGTCAGGTATTTTGTCTGAATGGAAAGAATAAAGTTTTATCAAAAGAATTATTTAAAATTTGCTTATCGACATATTCTTTAAAGAAGCCTGAAGTTTACGTGCTAAAACGAGTTAAGCAGTTTCGTATACAATTTTGTTGTTTGTTTTTTTCTTTAATGAAGGCAGTAAAGCCACTAAGACACAAGAGGTTCGGAAGAATAATAAACAAACAAAAACAAAAAAAAAAAAAACCAGAAACATTACGAAGGAGTGAAAACCAAAGAAGAGTAACCGGGACAGTAGATAGCGATTGACATTGCATTTACATTTTTGCAGTTGGCTGGAAAGTATAGAACCGGAAAGGGAGTTCCACAAGAAATGCAAGAAAAGAAACTCTTAGCATAGAACTTACGGTTACATCTACCCAACTCAACTGTAAACTGATGAGACCTTCTCACCAGTTTTGTACTGCGCTTAAATTTAAAAAAATAATGTCTAGGTACCCTAGCGGAGAACTGATCGGAATAATTATAAGAAAATAAGAAAATATTTATAAAAAAGACACAGGGAGGCAACTTTACGGAGGTGGGAAAGTGATTGAAGCTAAGACGCCAGATAAGGACCAAAATTAGTCCAAAAGATAGATTCCCAAATTATAAAGTGAACATTTATGTAGAATCACAAGCCAGAAGTTAAGTCTAACGCGCGAAATTTTTTTTGTCAGTTTTTATTTATTTTTCAGTTTATTTATTATCTAATTTAATTGATTATTTCCATTTTCTAAATAGTATTTTCTTTCATATTACCCTCCTTTTTTCGCAAGTCATAAATAAAACATATATCCCAGAATGATACTATGGACACTCACGTAAAAAAGGAAGCCATAGTTTTATCATGATCGCAACTGTTTCTGTTTGAATGGAGCAGCAGATGATTCCTTTTGAATCTCGGGTTTCTAAGCGCCATCCACTTTGACAGGAGGAAAACGAAAAAGTAGTGGGTGAAGGATTGTTAGAGATCAATCGGAAAAAAAAAAAAACACGGAAATATAGTGTCTCCGGGTGCTGATCTATATTAACAGTCATGCTTGGGGGTCGTTGAGAGTTCTACTCCGCCCTTGGCGGCATAAGGACTTGTTCATCGCGTGGTTCTTATGCAGTCCGTTCGTACTATCACCTACTACGACGGGGTGAATAGTTGGTAGAAGAGCTAAGCTGCTAAACCAACATAGCAGAAGTTGGCTCAAGTATCACCTACCTACCCATCCAGATGAGGAGGTAAAGCCCTGAATAAAACATGCATATAATATAAAAAAACAGAGTTTATTTCGCGTTTGTCTTTAATCTTCATACCTTGCAAGCAGCAGCCGGCCCTCTGCCAGATTTCGGCGCACACCGATGAGATAGAAAATAGAAATGCTGTAAATTACCAGTAAGTGTATCTAGTCTAAATCCATAACGCTATAATATAAGATATAATTTTTTATTTATGCGCCATGCGTGATACCCGATTAATAATAATAATAACATCGACGAGCTGAAGACACTGACAATGTTATAGGTCACTAAAATGACTCTGGAACTGTATATGAACCGGAAACCATAGTTATTTTGTCGCACCGATGAATGTTAATTTACTGTGGATGATCAGCAATTACAGGTGGGATTTGTCGGTGTAGAGAACTCTTTTTTTTTCTTATATGTTTTATTTTATACTTTATGTTTTATATCGGTTATATGATATTTATTTCATTATTTACTCATTTCACCCCAAGCAAGGCCATACTTTCACTAAGACGCAATGGGTTAGGGGGAGTGAATTTATTGTTTTCTCTCTTTATCTGACTTCTTGTCCCCTTTTTAATATCTTTCGCACTCACTCTTTTCATGATAACCTATTTATGGGTATTATTATATTTGCCCCCAAACCTATCTACTCCATTTATTCTTCCATTCTGACGTGTTTATATCTTTCTCGGCCCTTCATGTCACATAGTAAATCGCAGTCAGTCTGCATAAAATGACAGCATTTCCATAGACAGTCACATTCCTAATTTCCAACCCTCTCAGATGAGATCCTGGTATTTTTCAAATTTTCTTTTATGAATTAGTTCGTAGGATTTGTATCCAAGAAATCAATATCAATTTTTTTTTTTTATCTTTTCACCCCAAACAAGGCGATAAACCCACTAGGACCCAAAGGGCTGCTAGGAGTGAAAGAGAATGAGGAGGTTTTAGTGAGAAAAAAAAAGGACAATAAAAGAACAGAGTTCAGGGAGACAAGATGGCGATTGATGTTGCATTTAAAATGTTGAAGATTGCAGGTGGCAGGGAAATAAGAAATCGGAAGACGGTTGCATCTAGCAAGTTCAATAGTAAAATGGTGAGACCTCGTTGCCACTCTAGTAGCACGCTGAAATTCACGCAGTCGAGGCATCAAGGCGGAAAGCTCACCAAGAAGGAATCCGCGTCACATCTGTAGAAAGGGGAATCAACGGGCTGAGTTCAAATTCTCACCTAGTTTTTTTTATTTATTTATCTATTACCTTTAATCATTTAACCCTAAGCAAGGTGATAATGCCACCAAGACTTAGTGGGGAGAAATGTCAATAAAATAACAGGTTTCAGGAAGGCAGAATATGGCGATTGACGAGGCATTTAAATTTTGGAAGAATATAGTTGACAGTCTTATAAACATGCGTATGATCGAACGAAAGACCAAACGAAACAACAAGTACCTCATGTGATGCGATAAAATAAGAAAACAAGAATGGTTAATATAAAATTCTGCAAATACAGAGATTGCGAGAGGAATGTCTCTAATTGGGCAAGGGAGGTGGCTTTTGAAAAAGAAAGTGTAGAGTTAGTAAGGACTGGGATTGATGAGTTCGTCGGTTCGCTATCCATTACACCACTCGCGCATCTTTTCATTAATTTAATGCTAAAGTGAACTCAATTGTTTGTGGTAGATCTTCAATAATCGCTCAAAAAATATGATTACGAACCCAATAATTTTGTTCCACGTGGAGGGTAGCCAGCTATATTGAAGACATGCGAATGGTCAGCAGTGACCACTGTTAATGTCTCTTTTTCGTTAACCATCTGCAGAGCTTTGACTATTGCGTCATCAAAACTAACTGTTTCGGTTAGTGCCTCTTTGGCGACATTATTGTGATGACCATGATCAATTCGTCCACCTGAAAAAGAAAAAAAAAGTTCCTTATAGAGACATCAAGCAAACATCATCTATTGATTCCAGAATATTCTCTAAGTGTATCTTTATGCTTCAGAACGTGGGCACTCATGGCTCTCCACAACTTTCTATCCCTTGTAGCTATTCCTAACGTTTTTCTTCTTGTCATCCCTCCCACTCTCATTACGCAATTCAATCACATATGCTCGCCAGAGAGGGTTGCCTGTTCCTTTCATATGTCCCCTTTTGTCTTCGATATGCCCCGTGAGTGTCAAATTCTCCATAATAAGCAATTTATAAAAATTAAGGCGAGTGATATTTAAAAAAATAAAGCGATCAAAATAAATAGGTACACAGTCTGTAAAAAATTGAGGCAACCGATATTTTAAAATTAAGGGGAACAAATTAAATATTAACAATGCATAAAAATGAAGGCAAAAAAAAAATAAAAAAAGTCATGCAAACAGAATAAACAACCTATAAAAATTAAGGTAAATGATTTTTAAAAATGAAGGCGAGCAAATTAAATAGCAAAGCAAACACCCTATAATAATTTTACAAGGTTAAAAAGTAAGCTGAAAAAATTAAAAAAATAAGGCAAACAATCCATAAAATTTTCACAGAGTAAGTCGAACAAAATAAAACGTAAAGTATACAATGCATAAACATTAATACAAGCGACGTTTTAAAAAGTAAGGCAAGTAAATTAAAATGTAAGGTAAACAATCTATAAAAATAAGCGATGTTTAAAAGTAAATGCATCATAATAAATAGATAAGCAATGTATAAAAATTAAGGCGAGCGATGTTTAACAAGTAAGGCGATCATATTAAAATACGTATACGATCTATAAAAATTAAAGCAAGTATGTTTAAAAATTAAGGCGAACAAATTAAACAGTAGGATAAACAATATTTAAAAATGAAGCGATGTTTAAAAGTAAAGTGATCAACATAAAAATTAAGGCAATGTATTTTTTAAAAATTAAGGCGAGTCAATTAAACAGTAAGGTAAACAATGTATAAAAATTAAGGAAAGTGATTTTTAAAAGGTAAGACGAAGTAAGGTAAACAATCTATAAGAACGAAGGAAAACAATTTATTTTTAAATTAAGGCCGACAAATTAAACAGTAAGTTAAACAATCTATGGAAAATTCAAGAAGTTTTAAAAGTAAGGCGAACAAAAGAAAAAATAAGGTAAGCAATATTTAAACATTAAATCAAGCGTTGTTTAAACGGCAAGACAAGCAAAATACAAAGAAAGCAATGTAAGGCAAGCGTTGTTTTAAAAAGTAAGGCGAACAAAATAAAGCGTAAGTTATGCAATCTATAAACATTAATACAAGCGATGTTTAAAAAGTCAGACGACAAAAATAGATAAAAAGGTATATAAAATCTATAAAATTAAGGCAAATTATTTTAAAAAAAACTAGGCTAGCAAATTAAACGGTACGGAAAACGATCTATAAAAATTAAGCGATGTTTAAAAGTAAGGCGATAAAAATAAATAGGTAAGCAATGTATAAGAATTAGTGCAAGCGGGGTTTAAAAAATAGTGGGGGGAATAAATAGGTACACAATCTATAAAAATTAAGTCAAAGTATTTTAAAAATTAAGGCGAGCAAACTAAACAGTAAGGTAAACAATGTATAAAAGTTAAGTGAAGCATCAGTAGCAAATTAAAAATAAGGCAATCAATGTATAAAATTGAAGTAAGCGATTGTTAAAAGGTAAGGTAAGGCAAACGATGTAAAATATAAGTTAAACTATCTGTAAATTTATCGTAAAGAATTCTTTAAAATTAAGGCGAGCAAATTAAACAGTATGTCAAACAATAAATAAAAATTAACTGATGTTTAAAATATATGGCAAACAAAATTAAAAGCAAGGTAAACAATCTATAAAAATTAAGGCGAGCAAATTAAACGCTAAGATAAACAGCGTACAAAATTTCAGCAATTTTTAAAATGTAAGGCGAGCAGAATGTAAGGCAAGCAATGTATAAAAATTAACGTAGGCAATGTTTAAAAAGTAAGAAAACCAATATAAGAAAATTAAGGCAAACCGTTAAAAAAAATAAATAAATAAGGCGAACAAAATTAACATTAAGCTAAGCGACTTAAGATATTAAAGCCCAGGATTTTCAATACCGATTTTCAATGTAGACACAAGATTATTTTATTGCAATAAAAATGTAAAAATTAAAAGATGAAGTACACAAATGATAATTATTCGAAATACAAATATCGTTAATTAAACAATTTAGTAAGAAAAAAATCCTTATATCCTTAAGTTATATGATAATGCATACTGAGAAGTCATGCAGTAGAAACGTAATTTTTTGTAGATTTATATATTTTTATATTTCAAAAGTTTTTAAAAATATAAATTGAAGACAGATATTTTGTTAAAATATTGTTTAATATTGTCAAATATTAATAATCATAACAACAACAAACAAAATAACTGACGTAACTTTATCAATATTTTGCAACACTTAGAAAAGAACGCGATTTAAGAAACGACACACTGTTTAACAATATTTCGACAGTATGTCTGTCTTATATTTATTACTATCTTATTATTATTATTATTATTGTTATTATTATTATTATTATTGTTATAACCTTATATCTAAATATTGTTAAACATTGTTAAATACGGTGTCTTTTCTTTCGTTAATTAAACAATTTAGTAAGAAAAAATCCTTATATCCTTAAGTTATATGATAGTGCATTCAGTCAACTACTGAAAAGTACTCATTAAAAGATGCCATTAATTTTTTAAGTTTTCCATTTACGTCGCGGTATTTCTTGGCGCTCTTGATATTTTGGCAATCTGATCTTACTTTTGCTATATGAATTTCTTGCAAGTTATGTTCTCTTTTGAGAGCGTCCAAGAATTTCCATATTGTAGAATGATGGGATGACACTTGCTGCAAAAAATCTCTATACTATCTTTCAAGGGCTTTATTAGTTCTAGAAAAGTCACATTGACTCTCTCAAAGCAACACCACGTATTTCAAACATAGGTACTTCGAATAATTATTAGTTTGTATAATTGTTCTTTCGATTAATTTTTTATTCAATCAATTTACAATTCGAATTTTTTTTTTAATAATTATTTTCGATATAAACAAAACATGCTTAGATGCTGAAAAGGGGTCGAGGTTTTTTTTTTCTTTTTTTTTTTTTTTGCGAGGGTGGCAATCATGGTTTTTAATCATTTCACCCCAAGTAAGCCAATGAAACCACTAAGCGTAAGGGGTTAGAGTGTTAAAGAATATGAGAAAATACCATTAAAGAGAAAGAAAAAATAAAATAATAACAATTAAGAAGACAAAAGATAACGATTGACATTGCACTTAAATTTTCGAAGATTAAAGCTGACTTGGAAACAAGAAGCCGAAAGAGAGTTCCATAAGTGAGAAATGTGATAGAAGAAGCTGTTAGCATAGAACTTATGATTACTTCTGGCCATTTTAAACTGTAAAATGACGAGACCTTGGGCGGCTTTTATGCTAATTTAGTATAATTGTCCTTTCGATTAATTTTTCATTCAAATAATTTACAATTCGAATAAATCTTTTTCGAATAATAGTTTTCAAACAATTATTTTTGAACAATGTTCGCATAATGGCTAAAACACGCCACACCGCGGACATTGAATCAGTCCACCACCATTGCTTTCGTATTCTTTTAGTAAGGATAGTTTCTTCCCAAGAAATGTTGCTTTGTGGAACAGAATCTCAGGAGGGCGCTATTTCCGACCACTACAATCTTCACCTCTTCATGTCGACTCTTAACCGTTATCTTCTCCAAATATACACATAAACAGCATCCTATCGTCTTAATGAGCACACAACAAACACAGGCCTGGGGTAGAGTGGGTCTTTTTTTTTAACAAAGGAACACGATTAGAATAGTTTGCTACCGTGAATATAGAATAGAGTGCTCTTGATGTGAAGGTCTGAGCTGGTGAAACTAAGAAACCTCTTGTCATTCGCCCGAACAATCTTTTTGTACGATAACTTTTTTTATAAATTGGAAATTGGGGATAATCGAAATTAATTGCAAAATCCAGCGAAAGTCACTCATAAAATAAAAACAATTGTTTGTACGGAAAGTAAGGACCTACGGACATCAACTTGTCTTTAAATTATGTGGCAGCAGAAAAATTATCGTTGAACTTTTAAAAGGTAAGCTTAAATATGAATGCAATACTTAAAAATGCAGCGACCAATTTTGACTTCTTCCATAGTTTATTGCTGCCTATTGCATTTACTCCTCCCTCTAGGGCGGATTTTAATCTGTTCGATTAGTTTTCATTCAAATAATTTACAATTCGAATAGATGTTTTTCGAATAATTGTTTTACGACAATTATTTTCGAGCAATGTTTCCGTAAACATGACCACCTCAGACGTCGGATCATGTCTAAATATGAGTTCTTTGTTTTTTGGTGACTGTTTAGCCTTTTGGCGTCGTAAGAGAAAATAATGTTATTTGAAACCATAACCATGCAGTTTTTTTTTTTATTAGCAATCGTGAACAGATTTTAATTGAACAAGAATAACTGTTTTATTACCTTCTACGAGTAAAAAGAATCCTTTGTCGTTTTTCTGTAAAATTTGGATAGCTTTTTCGGTTAGCTCCGCCAAGGTCGGGTCTGTATTACCAGTTTCTTTCCTGTACATTTCATACTGGAGATGACTCGGTTCAAACAAACCTAATAAAAGAAAATAATATCAATAATAATTCGACTGTGCGTCTGTCTTCAAGCTATATATAGGTACAAGTATAAAAAAAAATTATGTAGTCTTCTAGAAGTGTTGGAAAATGACATACACTTTATATTATTTTATTACTTATTAGCGTTAATGGATACTTTTATTTGAAATAGACGGACAATTTTTAGACATAACGTGTGTTTTAGACAAGAAATTCAAGAAGTGTATGCTTATTGACATAGCAGTACCATCTGAGAAAAACACCGCTATGAAAATTATCGAGCAATTGTCCAAATACAAGAACCTGGAGATCAAGATTAACAGTATGTGGGGAATGAAAACTGAGACTGTACCAATAGTAATCGGAGCTCTGAGCCTCGTGAGAAAGGGAATGGACAATTTTACTAAGTGTCCCAGGTAACATCAAGATACAAGTTGCACAAAAGATCGCCCTGCTAGGAACATCCCATATACTAAGAAAAGTTCAATAAATTAAATGACAATTTAACCTATAGGGGCTAAGGATTATAGTTTGGACCCAACTCTACAGGATACAAAGCAGGAAACAAAAAAAAAAAAAAAAAAAAAAAAAAAAATCTACCTGCAGAACAAAAACAAAACAAAGGAAAATAAAAAAATATATCAGGATTCCGTCCCGGAAAAATTTGTAGACCATACGAATAGTATCCGTAATAATTTGCGCACTTTGTCCCTAAAACGTTAGAGAAAAGAAAAATCGATCTGAAGGAAAATTGAGACTGCCCGAATCACAAGTTAGCAAGAATACTGAGGAAGGTGCTGGAAATCATAGAAGACAAAATATCACTGGAGATTCAGCAACAATAATTGACACCTAAATAATCTTATACGCAACAACTAGTTTTTGACTCTTATGTCAATAACTTTTACTGTCTAGAGCAATGGCTCAACTGGGGTGGAGCAACATGGGTACAATGAGGCCCTGTTAAATTTTATGGTGGCCATAGAACAATTTTGTGAATTCGTGAGGGCACACGTTCAATTAAAGGGGTCACAATGCTACAACCCTGCTCCTCTCTATATTTTAGTTCTAATAAACTTAAATTATGTTATTGAAATATAGTTTTGAGCTTTATTTACAAAATGACTTGCATTTGCTTTATGCATGAACGATACATTATCAAATAACTTTCAGTTTTTTTTTATGTCACTAGTGTGAATTTGGGTAAAATCTATGTGCAGGATTTTTTTTTATTTTTATTTTGCAGAGTTTTATTTTTTTATTTTATAGAATTTTGTGCGTACGTTTAACCGCAGAATTTTTTTTCTGAAATTAAAATTTTCTTTGATTTAACGGGTTTGTTTTTTAAAACCGGCACTTTTGTAGATTATATGGAGAAACATCACCGTTCAATTGACCCGGAAATTGTAAACATATAGGATGGGGTCATAAAAAAATCATTATTCAAAAGGGGGCCATGAATAGAAAAGAGGTGAATAAATCAGAAAAGTATTGTCAGTGGTCAGGAATGAATGGAAGTATTACTGATAGAATAGGGCTATTATATGTATAATGTAAATGCATTGCTAATGATTTTACTATAAGAAAAATCAGGAAGCATTGAAAATCAGGAAGAAAATCAAGATTGTCAGTGGTCATTATATTTAATGAAATGAATGATTTTGCTGTAAGAATGCATTGAAAATCAGGAAGAAAGGGATTGTCAGTGGTCAGGAATGAATGCAAGCATTACTGATAGAATAGGGCTATTATATGTATAATGTAAATGCATTGCTAATGATTTTACTATAGGAATGCATTGAAAATCAGGAAGAAAGGGATTGTCAGTGGTCAGGAATGAATGAATGATAGAATAGGGTTATTATATGTATAATGCTAATGATTTTACTATAGGAATGCATTGAAAATCAGACAGAAAGGGATTGTCAGTGGTCAGGAATGAATGCAAGGATTACTTATAGAATAGGGTTATTATATGTATAATGTAAATGCCTTGCTAATGATTTTGCTATAGGAATGCATTGGTAATCAGGAAGAAAGGGATTGTCAGTGGTCAGGAATTAATGCAGGTATTACTGATACAATAGTGCTATTATATGTTTTAATGTAAATGCATTGTTAATGGTCTTAATATAGGTATGCACTAGAAATCAAGCCGAAGGGATTGTCAGTGGGCAAGAATTAAGGTAATCATTCTTGAACAAGCAATTACATGGTTAATGTAAATATATTACTATTAGTTTTCTTCTTGGACAGTATTTAATTTTGGCTTCGTTCTGAACTTAAATCTTGTATAAACTACGATCTCCAAGGTAATTGCGTACGTGTTGTTACGTGCCGAAACATTAAACGCAAATCTCAAGGTACGAAACAGGAAAATCTGGTTTTCCTAGTGCTTTTATTGGCTGGCATAAAATCTACAGTTTATAATTTTGAGAATAGCCACTAACAACGGACAAAAAAAAATTCTTTTCTTATTTATTTATTGGTTGCTGTTACTTTTACGCTTTGGTAGATGCATTCTTCGACCTTACTCAAGTGCACATTTCAAAAGAAAGAAAAGAGATACAAGGATTTCGTTCAACCCTTAATTCTTATGTAAATGGCAACAGAAAAATTACCGCTCATACATCAACCGGCCTAGTCGCTCTTAACAAAACAACACATCCACGTCGAGAGTATGATGATAAACTACATTCAGTGACAAGGCCCCTGATCGGGAGATTGTTCTTTCTCCTTAATAATGTTTGTTTCTCATGTCTTCTAAAACTCGGTGTTCCCTTGCGTTTTGGGTATGCCAATAAACTACATCCGGGAGATTGGAGTAGAGTGGAATAACCTCTTAATTGCTGTTCTCAAGTCCACCTTGACCCAGGTTGGCAACACGTGTTAGGGTCTCAGCTATGAGAAAATAGTTTAACACCCAATGAAAATCAAAACACTAGGAAAATGTAAAAATAAATTTTCGTACTAAAAATACCAGTAATATATTTTTATATAAAAAATTACTAACAATACATTTTGATAGAAAAATTGGTAATCAATACCTTTTAATGTAAAATTGAAGATATGGCATACATTGTCCAAAAAAAAGAAGTTAAAAAAATACTTTGCTATGATTAATCTCATTTCTTGGAAGAAGAAAAAAACTATCACATCCCCGTCTAGAGTATGACAATAAACTACATTCAGTGGCAAGGCCCCTAATCGGGAGATTGAGGAACGTGGAACCCGTTCTTAATTGCTGTTGTTTCCAGGTTCACCTTGAATCGGGGTGGTAGTACCTGTTAGGGTCCCAGCTGTGACTAAATACTGAAAACCCTAACAAAAATCAAAACATTAAAAAAGTATAAAGATACATTTTTTTATAGTAAAAGTACCAGCAATACATTTTTTTTTCATAAAAAGATTACCAACAATACATTTTTATAGTGAAATTACCAACAATACACTTTTATAATAAAATTACTAACAAAACATGTTTATAGCAAAATAACCAGAAGTATATTTTATAGTAGAAATACATTTTTTATAGCAAAATGACAATCAATACATTTATAGTAAAATTGAAGATATGGCAAACATTGTCAAAAAACAATAAAAAATGTTTTACGATTAATCTTATTTCTTATAAGAAGAACAAGTTTACACGCTTTGTTTGATTTTTGTAAGATTATTTAGTAAAAAAACAAATAAAGCATGGTAATTATAATTTAATCAGGAAAAAAAAATGTCATTCTCTTGAATTAATTAAAAAGTTGGAATTTTCATATTTAGATTTCGGTATTAAATAACCCAAACGGATGGTTATGTCGCTAAACAAAAACAACGAAACCCTGGCACCTTAGTGACAATATTGTTTGGGGTAAAATTACTTAATATAAAGGATATCCCAGAATTAGTTATTTATTTCAGTGAAATCGGACATTTTTTTAACTCACTTTTATTTCTGTTCATCGGGTTTAATTTGTGTTAGAAGTTTATAAATTTCTAATTTCTTTTCTAACATAATAATTTTTCTAATTTTCGTGAATATGACAATAAAGATGAGGACAACAATTATCTTCTGTCTTCTTAATTCCTGTTCTTTTAATGGTCTCTCTACTTAATGTTTGTTTCTCATATCTTCTAACATTGGGTAGCACGTCGCGTTTTGAGTATGCGCATAAACTACTTCCGGGTGACTGGAGGCTTGAAGGCGAGTGGAAATACATTTTTTATATAAAAATAATTACTATTTCAGTGAAATCAGCCATTTTTTAAAAAAACTCACTTTTATTTCTGTTCATCAGGTTTAATCTGTTAAAAGTATATAAATTTCTAATTTCTTTTATAACTTAATAATTTTTCTAATTTTCGTGAATATGACAATAAAGATAAGGACAACAGTTATCTTCTGTCTTCTTAATTCCTGTTCTTTTATTGTCTTCTCTCCTTAATAATGTTTGTTTCTCATGTCTTCTAACACTCGGTGTCACCTTGCGTTTTGGGTATGCCCATAAACTACATCCGGTATCAAGGCCTCTGTATCGGGAGATTGGAGATTTGAAGGAGAGTGAAAATACCTCTTAATTGCTGTTGTTCCCATGCCCAATCTGAACCGGGTGATAGCATCTGTTAAGGTTCCAGTTATGGGCAAATAGTGAACATCCAAACAAAAATAAAATGAAACTAGAAAAGTATAAAAATACATTTTTATAGTAAAAATTCCAGCAATATATTTATATGAAAAAAATTACCACCAATTCATTTTTGTAGTGAATTTACCAGCAATATATTTTTGTAAAAAAAAAAAAAAATTACCAACAATCCATTTTAATAGTAAAATGAAAATCAATACCTTTTATAATAAAATTGAAGATACGACAAATATTGTCAAAAACCACATAAAAAAAGTTTGCTATGATTAATCTCATTTCTTTTATAGAGAAACAAGTTTTGTTGATTAATCTTGTAAGATTATTATGTTTTTACAGTGAAGTTCACCCTGTATATGGCCCGGGGGCCACTCGAGGTAGAGGGTTACAGAGTAACAAGCACATTTTATACGGATAGGTAAGTAAGATAACGGTTAACCCCAGATTTGAACAAGTTGAGATTGTAGTGATCGGGGAAACATCCCCTTAAGATTCTGTTCCACAGAACAGTAGTTCGTGGGAAGAAGCTTCTCGACTTACTTCTCACCAATGGGTACGGAGGGAATGGGGGTAAACACCGGTTCTCGTACGATCACCGAAGTTAAGCAGCGTAGAGCCAGGTCAGTACTTAGATGGGAGACCGCTTGGGAACACCTGGTACTGTAAGCCCCCAAAGTCCAACCCTTACCTCACAGTCGGTGGGAGGGTGTAAACGGTAGTGTCAGAGCTATGCCGCCCGGAACTTCGTTCCTGGTAGGGCCACCCAAGGCGGACAGGTCTGACACACACGCCGGCTAACAAGGGCTCTGGTGAAAATCCAAGGAGCGTCTGCATCGGTAACCGGTGGCTTCTGGTCGTTCCTGTCTCTGCGTCTGTGGGAACCCCGCGGCAAGCAAGAACGTTATCCGAGTAGGCCTGGGTACCCTACTTCTGTAATTTATCCCAAGAATCTTCTTCTCATAACAGGAAGAAGCCGGCTCAATCCGCCCAGGGTGAATGCCGCATCAGTACAGTACAGTAGCAGAATGGGAGTGGTTTGCGTGACGTGTTTCGTGAAGGAGCGAACTAGCAGAACCAAGGAACGTAGTTCGTCCGAGCACTTTCCAGCGATAGAATAGTGAGAGGCTTGTCACATCCCGTCTATGAGAGAGGAATTACAGAATGGAAAATAATTTATCACCCACAAGGGCGATTTGGGACTCTGTTGAGACCGTGCACAGACAGTGCCGAACGGACAAAGTGTCGAAGGGACAAAATGTCGGATGAAAAAGAATCGAAAGGCCAGATATATGTCTACTATAGAATACCTTTTAGTGAGCATGCAAGTATCTTGCCATTAAGTAATTATTTTTAAATTTTATATTTTAATATAAAAACCTCCGTTGAAAAAAAAAAAAAAAAAAAAAAAGAGTTTCTTTCCTTCCATTTGCCTTTTGATAATTTCACTAATGAAGAGTATGGCAAAATATTGACCCAAATAATGACGTTTAATCTTGAAGGAATAACTGAATTTATTAAATAAATAAACTGAATATTTATCGTTCCTATGATTTATATATATATATATATATATATATATATATATATATATATATATAGTGTAACCCGGATATAAGAGTCCCAAATTAGAGCCTGTGTTAATGTATGTAAAATAGACCAAACCGGATATAAGAGACTTCTTCTCCGGTCCCGACAACTCTCTTATATCCGGGTTACACTGTATATATATATATGAGTAAACTCTCAATTCATTTTGGTAAAATAAAAAATAGAGCGTAATAAAAGGCCACCCCCCACCCGAAAATCTGACCCCTAATGGATGATTATGAAAGCTTAATCACTTATAAGGCTATTATTTATTAAATGATGCCAACGTTAAGCAATAAAAATTTAGAATAGCTTAATTGGTTATTTGATCAGAGTTTTTAAAATCATGACGATATGTTCGTTTTTACATTGTTCAACATTTTGTCCTTTTGAAACTGTCTTTTCGACATTATGGCCATTCGCCATTCTCTCTTTCGACACTTTGCCCATTCGTCATTTAGTCAGTTCGACTCCTTTTCCGTTCTGCGCTTTTGTCCATTCGATACATTCATCGTTCGATAGTTAGTCCGTTCGACAATTTGTCTGTTCGACATTTTGTCCATTCGTCATTCTCTCTTTCGACACTTTGCCCATTCGCCATTCTGACCTACTACTATCGAGACTGGAAATTTTGAATTTTTATATTTAGATTTCAGCCTTAAATAACCCATGCGGTTGAGATATGCCGCTAAGCAAAATCTGCCAACCTAACCAACCAACTAAGCAAGTAAACAAGATAACATCCCCGAGTCCACACAATGGACAAACGTAATAAAAAATTTTGAAAAAATTGGAAAGACCTTGACACGCCTATAATAAGTAAATATTCATGAAGAATCGTGTTATAACGGTATTTCCAGCATGAAAACTCCTTTCTCAGTCAGGATTCCAGTTTCAGTTTTAGTTGAAGCAAGTGACCTTATTAAGATTTTTAATGAAAACATCTATCGTTTCCAGCAAAAAGACAACCCAAAAGGCGAATTACGAATTAGAGAGACCAAAATCCAGCACACACCGGTTTTTTGAACAGGTGTAGAGGTTTATCTCTTGTTTCCTGTTTAGGTTGGGGTTTCCGGTTAACTTATAAAGTCGTCGTCTTCTCTTTCACTTTAAGTAGCCCCTTGCGTTTTATTGGCATTATCGCCTTAATCCGGGTGAATTAATTAAAAACAAACAAACATATATATATATATATATATATATATATATATATATATATATATATTTTATTTAAAATAAGTGTAGTATTTATGCTCTACTTTTGTATCGAGCACTATTTTGAAAAATAATAACAAAAAATACTAAAGAACTTTGGATTATTTACCTAACGAGTTCTTTTCTTATTTTCTATATATTATTATATATATATATATATATATATATATATATATATATATATATATTATATATATATGTTAATTCAGGAGATGTAATACGTAGCAGTTCAAAATAGAAAATCGGAGACTCGGGTTCGAATTCCAACCAAGCTTGTTACATTCAGATCACGCAACTGCCTTTGGAAAAGGTATGTCTTCTCTCCAAGCTATGGGTTAAATAGCGGAACAGATTGGAATCTAGCTGGTAGACAGTCTGCGAGAAAGAGAACTCTGAATTCAAAACCATATGCAGCTCTGAGACCAACTCTCAGGTTGCTCTTTGGCAATGCATGGCACCAAGAAATCACTCCTGCCAGGGATACCTTGAAGATATAGACAGTAGGACATGCTCAATAGCAGAATCTAAAAGACCAGATTTCTAGCGTTTAACAGCATAGGTATCATGCAAAAAAGGTCCTTAATACTTGACACCTGAGACTTAATTATTCCGTGTTCGATGGAAACTGCGGAAACACATAAAGTAGCGTCTTGTATCTCGTAATATATTCGCAACTGAAGCCCCTGTGAAGGGGCATCCCGGGTCAATCTAGTTAGTTACCAATGTAGCTATTCTTTTACTAAATGTTTACGTATTAGAAATGCTTAAGAGCCACTCAAGGTAGAGGCTTATTGAATGAGGTTGATGCAGGTAGAATTAGAGGAGGAAGTAAATGCAGATTATAAGAATATGTAGGATAGATAACGGTGAAGAGGTTAAGATTTTATTCATTAGCATCTGCCCCGCTCCCGCCCAATTATTGTCCACTCCACCCCCCCTCTTACAGGCGGGATGCGTCAAGGCCCTCGCTGTTCTATCGCTACTTTCAGGGAAAATACTCGCACGAACTACATTTCTTTGCGCCGCCAGTCCTAACTTTTACCCACATTTCTTCTGTATTCCATTGGTAAGTTCACCTCGAACAGCTTCTTCCCGCTAACCCCTGCTCTGCGAGACCAACTCCCAAAAGGATGTTTCCCCGATCACTTAACCCGTTCAAGTCAACCATTTTCTTCCACTCCTATAGTACAAACTGCTTTCTAACGTAACCCTCTACCTCGCGTGGCTCCCGGGCCTTGTACATAGTGAACCTTGCTGTAAAAAAAAAATAAAAGAAAAAAAGACCTGGAGTGAAATTGACTCCAAATAGACGTTTCAAGGCAAGGGGCCTCTTTTTAGAGTACAGAAAAGTGTTATAACAGAAATTCGAAGATGCATTAGAACAAGGAAAGATGCCTTCCAGAAACTAAACTTATTATTAAACAAATTATTAAGAAAAAGAAAAGTTTAATCAGAAACAAAGAAAAGACTGTTGAACTAATATTGGGTTGGCTGGAACAGCTGCCCAAGGCCGCATCCTTTCATTGCACTAAAAAGAGGAATCAATGCTTGCACCGAAGCCAGATTAAGATCGATTAATCTTTGTTCCTAGCCCGGGTGTACGCGCTCAGGATCCCCACATTAAACCGACCTTGTGTTACAACCTGACCTCGTGAGGGTTGGGTAAATACAAATATTGGGTTGGTGCTTAATTATCAGGCGTTTTTTGTAGGCGAGTTATTTGTTAATAAAAATTACTGTTTCGTTTACTTTTTTTTAATAAAAATATTATTTCATTTTCCGCTTATAAAAATGCGTGTCGATAACCGTACGTTCCGGAATAATCATTTAAAAATGTTATTGTTGAATTTTGTTTCTTTTTTTAAATATTGTTTATAAAACGCTTGATAATTATGCACCAACCAATATGTTATACTCTATAATAGTGAATGCTGGTCAATTTCCTCGTAGATGAAGTGGAGACTTGAGACAACAGAGGTGTAGCAAATACATGTATGTGTAGCTGGCCACTCGTATTCGAGGATGCCCTTCTACTAGGGCGGTTAGCCACTCCCTGTTGCAGATGCTTTCTCAGAGCCCACCCACGGTTTATACTGCAACTATGCTGAGCAGACCTTAGTTTCTGGGAAAGAGCGTGTTATCTAGCGTAATAATTTGAACAAGGCCATCACGGTCAAACCCTCGGCCACAATGACTTGTGATTTCGTGCTAGCACAGCTATCTATCCTATTTCATTCACGCTGAGATCGACCTCTCTCCAGTCCGATAACACCAGGAAATCATCTAAAAAATCGACCATGGTCTCACTTCCTAAGAAATAACCAGTTGGAATTTCTGGGACGCATAACACGAAAAGAATGCTTCGATAATTTAACACTCACAGGATATATTGAACGTAGGAGGAACAAAAGTAACCCCTCCACTAAAGGGTTTATTTAAGTGGATACCAGAATTAAATAGAAGAGGACAAATTTGCTAAAAGTTAAAAAAACAAAACAAGAGGAAGTTGTGGTTAGCCGTGAATTTTTATGATTTATTTTGAAAATTAATGGCAGTAATGATACAATCGGGCTGTCACAGATTGAGGTCAAGAGGACATATTTAATCACCTGTTTAGTTAATTGTTATAGAAAAATGGAGTGTTGAATGTCTCAGCTCCGCCTACAGCGGTCATAGATGCATTTAGCCCAATCTGGCAACCCTGCATTATCGTTTACATATTTGAAGCACGAGGCGCGCAAGTCATAGTTGGTATAGCTTTAAAGTAGATCACTTCACGATTAAGACTATTATGACAGTGTACTGAATGTTCGTGAAATATCAGTGCAGTTTTGTAGCGTTGTCGAATCAAAAGGTAGACGAGCTGAAATTCGGACGCTTGCCTTTGAAATATGGAGCAGCAGAGAAACAGAGGCAGTAGGAGGATTGAGACTAGGTATTATTTTCATTGGTTGCCGGTGGTGCGAACAGGCCAATCAGAAGATGTCTTTTTTTTTCTTGCTTTTTAATTATAGTATGCCACAGGGATAAGACGTGTCTCTTTTCCTTCCGTGGGACTTTGTGGTCCCCAGCGGGCCACTTGGTGTATAAAACAAAACATCATACAAATACCCTGAGCTGGTAACTCTAACAAACTATTCTCCAAAGTAAGTCTCTAAAAAATAGCATTTTACACACGCCATATGCAGGGCCGGTGCTTAGTACCACGAAACCCCTCGATCGGGGTTGGGGGCTGATTGAGAGCAAAGTGTTTTGTGACCAGAGCTATCTTATCAACATTTGCTTTTTCTGTCTACTTTTACGTATGTTAGAAATTAAGCACAAAGAATGAAAAATTTTCGCGGATTTTGACGTTAGTCTGGGGCCTTTCCTGGGGGGGCTAAAATCTGTGAATTTGTTTTGCTCATGCTAAACCTCGAAAAAAAAAAAAAAAAAAAAAAAAAAAAAAAACACTATATAACATCCATTATTTTTTTAATTCATAACTAGCAGTAGAGCCCGGCGTTGCCCGGGATGTAACAGTAAGAGATAGATCAAGTATCGACCATCATAAAGACTGAAAAATGAAATTGACAAAGATTATTGTTTAAGGTTGACGGACACGCATGTCTTAATTAGTTTTGTTTTTTACGAATTGGTCAAACTCAAACAAAAACATTGTTTTCAATCGTTATGAGTCTACCGATTGAATAGAATTTTATTATAAACAATTGTCTTGTAAATGGAATTTTTAAAGCATTCTGAATGTAAAAATAAAGAAAAAAGTGTGCAAGACAATAAGAAACACTACCTGCCAAAAAAAAAGAAGTGAAGTTTTGTTGAAATCGGTTGAAAAATGTAGGAAATAACTATAACTCGATTTGAGTTGTCCCCCTTTCATTCTCGCGACAGCGATGCCTCTTAATCGTGTTTTCAAATTGATTTCGTGCAAAAACAATTGTGTTTTTTCCAATTTTTGGCACTGTCAGAACCACCGCAAGGTAATTTTACGTAGTCCTGTGAAGTTTTGTTGAACTCTGTTGAAAAATGTAGGAAATCCGATCCAATATATAAACGAACAGACACACACAACCTGGGTTTTATAATAAGTATGATGTTGAAGGTGTTAAAATTTTTCAACTTTTTAACAAGAAAAATCTCAAGTTGATGTTAAAAATTGCCGCAAAACAGTGTTGATTTATTTAAGACGCAATGATCTGTTATAACATGTCGCTGATTAGTATTTAGATACATAACATTTATTTTCAATTTTTCTAGTTGAATTGTTCACCGATATTGCATATATGTAAGGACTTTCGTGGCTGAAATGACAACGACTTATCAGGCGACATTTAAGCTAGCTCCTGTGGAGGGCTATTGATTGGGCGTTCATCACAATACGTAGGGAGGAGTTCATGCGATAGGCAACAATAAGCTACAGAAGAACTCAAAATTGATCACTGCATTTAAGTATTGCATTAATCTTTAAGCTAACCTTTTAAAAAAGTTCAACGATAATTCTGTCACCACTTAATTTAAAGACAATTTCATGTAGGTAGGTCCTTTCTTTCCGTATAAACAATTATTTTTTATTTCATGGGTGACTTTCTCTGGATTTCACGATTAATTTCGATTTTTCTTAAATTTATTCCAAGTTATAAAATTGTTATCGTCCAAAAAAATTTGTTTATTCACCAAAGTTAAGCAATGTTGAGTCTGGTCAGTACCTCAAGGTGTGTCTACTTAGAAATACTATGGGCTTTGAAATGCTGTGGGCTTAGATGTGTGGTTGGTGTAATAGATAATGGATTAGAATTTGAAATCGGAGACTCAAGTTCTATCTAAAAAAAAAAAACTCTATAAAATTCACTATTTTTTTACCTATAGTATTGAACGCGTCAAGTTTTTAACAAGAAAAATCTCAAGTCGATGTGAAAAACTGCCGCAAAAACTTTTTTGACTTATTTAAGATGGAATAATATATTTACATGTCTCTAATTTGTGTTTAGATATATTGTATTTATTTTCAATATTTCTAGTTGAATTGTTCACCTATATTTCATATGATCCATATGATGTATATTGTACATAATTGGGTTAGAATAAAATTTGTATATTATATGAATATTACCTTATGAAAATTGAGATGTAGTAGAGTGGGCGGGCGTATACAAGGTTCAGGGGTGATATGAATACTACCTTGTGAAAATTGAAATAATAGTGTGGAAGGAGCCTCGTATCATAGATTCGGGGGAGGGCAAGACACTCTTGCATCAGCCCTGACAATGAATATTGTGAAAGGTACGTTACTTGGTTCCGCCGGGTCTAATATTTACGGCTACGACCTGCCATTCTGTTTACATAGTAGCAAGCCACCCATATTCCCTCTGTATTTCATCGGCGAGAAATTCCACTCAGACAGTTTCTTCCCGCGAACCACTGTTCTTGTAAAACAGACTACTAAGAAAATGATTCCCCGATCACTCCAATCTCTATCCATAAAAGGCACGATGTGTGTGTGTGTGTGTGTGTGTGTGTGTGTGTGTGTGTGTGTGTATGTAACGAATGCACGGCCGAAATTTTCGACGGATTTGCACCAAAATTTACATGCACATGCTCCAAGTTAGCGGGAAAGGCCAAGACCGACTTTGCATTTCCCAACTCCCATCGATAGTGGAAAAATAATCGATTTTTTCATGCTTCTACGCCAGTTTTCATGTAGTTTGCGGCCATTTTCTACTGGCCAGAGTGAGAGCCAATAGCTGGCTGCCATGAATAAGCAGGAAGATTCTATTCGCCAACGTGAGAGCCAACAGCTGACTGACACGAATGTTAACTAGCATGCTAGCATGCAAAAAAAATCGATAGCTGCATTCGTCACAAGTGGGAAAAATTTAAATCTGCATGGCACTTTACTCCAATTGACTCATTCGCTTCCTTAAACTCAACGTTGATTCTGATTCCACAGAACTGGGTTGGGTGTGAAAATGTATTTGTTGTTAACATTCTTTTTTCATTCGGTTTTTCCAGTTACGGGTCCTTTTTTAAAGCTGATCGTTTTGTGTTCATTTTGTTTAGTTCTTTTTTCGTAACAGATTTAATGTTTAGTATAGAGCTTAGAAAAAATTCGCAGTGTGAGATAGGCAAGAAGTAAGGCATGTAGCAACATCGGCACGGCAAAGGGCACTCCTTTAAAGGCAAGGAAGGGTAAAAATATTTTAAGTCAAGTGATAGCGATTGCTGTATGAGTCGTACGATTTTTGAATCAAACAAGAGTCAACTATTAACATCCCTCCTGTCCATATAAACTACCCTCTTAAAGTGAACTTTTACCTCCAGTGGCCCCCGGGTCATGTATAGGGTGAAGCTAAATCTATTTTTTTTTTTGCTATCTTTCCAAAAACTTATTCTACCACCCATTTACTCAAGTTCATTAGGTATATAATATGCTGGTTTTTTTCTTTCCCTCTAGGCTTCAATATGCCCCGTTAGTGTCAAATTCTCCAAGCAATTTCAACTCTCTTTCTGATGTCATGTATAAATGTTCTTATGTTTTTCCATTTTCTCTAAAACTTGGTCGTTGCTCAGATGTTCAGTTCATGGTATTCTTTGCATCTTTCTGTTGTACCAGATGTCTGTTGTTTCAAGTCTCTTCTTCATCTGTGAGGAGATTGTCCAGCATTCACTGCCATATAGGTGTACTGATATTACGTAACAGTTCACTACTCCTTTCTTTGTGCCTAAAGAAGTTTTTCTGTTTCATAATGCTTCGCTTAGCTTTTGGAAGACACCTTTCGCTATCCCAATGCATCTTCGGATTTCGGTGTCACATTTCCCGTCTTCTAATAAAACATTTCTCAGATATTTAAATTGTTGTACTTGCTTGATTTTGGTATCTCCCCTTTGTAATTCGCAAGATGATCTGTTTCTTTATCTGACAGCCATATATTGTCTTCTTGCAAATTACGTTTAGTTCTTTCTTCTCACTTTCATTTATTACCTTCTGTAGGAGTTCTTATAGATTCCTTTCTGTGTCTGCTATCCACTTTGTCATCTGCATATGTTGATAAGATTGTGTACCGCCAATAATGCATCCTGGTAGGATTTTTAATGCTCTGCGATCCTCTCTATAGTTTGATTAAATCCGGCGGGAAGACACATCCTTGTCTTACACTCGTTTCTATTTTTTATTTACTGAACTCATTTTCTATCCGTGTTGATTCACTGTCATGCGAGACAATTTTCTCTCCTGAATCTATCTTGCATATCTGTATATTTACCATCCGTTCCTGCTTAGAATATTGCTGCTACATATGGGCCGGAGCTCTTGTTTTATATCTAGAGATTCTTGATGGAATCCAGAGAAAAAATCAGCAATATTATTGGTCCTGATCTGGCGTCTCAGCTTCAGTAACTTTTCCAGCGTGGTAAAATTGTCTCCCTGTGGCTTTTCTATAAATACTTTCATGGTAATTGTTCAGATGAGCTCTTCGCTAAGGAATTTTTCTTTAGTTTAATTCCCCATCCCCTCCTTCAATAGATGGTCAGTGATGTCAGTTCTCTGGTGGATGCGGGGAGCCTTTCGTTTCTAGTGTGATTTTCCTATTCATTGTTGTGTCTGAATGAGTGTTTGAGTGAGTGTTTGGGATGGATGATTGATTTTTATTTTATTAAAAGTTCCGCATTAAGTCCGTCCAATTAACTGATGTTTCTGCCACATTTAGGGATTGTGGGGAGTTTTATTACTAATATTATTTTGTTTAGTTTCTTGTAAATAGTTTTGTTTTTCTATTGTAAATACACATTGGAGTTAGTTTTAAATTGTTGTTTTATTCCAGAGATGATGAATTGTACATATGGGGACTAGTTAGGACTTTCATAGAGACAATGAGGTATTACGGTGAATGTAGTAAGAAACGTAAGTAAGAATGCGTTGTTTTGGTGTTAGGAATATTGTGGTATGTTTAGGTCAGTGTTTGTTGCTAGCTAAATTTAATGTTTAGACAGAAGAAGACCGTCCCCATCCCCCATATTGGCCTTGTGTTACATTTTCTGTACATAGCAGAAATAAATATCGCTCTTCCCTATAGAAGCTATACTTTATAAATATAAGCGCAGTACTAGATTAGCAACTAGGTTTCATCGATATACAGTTGAGCTGTCTAGATGTAACCATAACTTCTATGGTCATAGTTTCCTTTCTCGCACTTCTCTCTTGTGGAATTCCCTTCCGGCTCCCTGTTTTTCAGCCAACTTTAATCTGCAAAAATTTGAATGCAATGTCAATCACTATCTACTGTCCTCCTGATTATTATTTTCTCTTCCCGCTCATTAATATTTTTTCTGTTCCTAATTCTTCCACACCAAGTATCCACTTGTGTCTTAGTGGTTTTACTAGCTTGCTTTACATGCATAAAAGACAGTTGAACCAAACCGTCAAAAAGGTCACGGCCTTTCACCTTTGAGGGTTTAGATCCGGGTTTGCTATCTCTTTTATACTTATCGTCTCACCTAAGTATGAACTCTCTCGTCGTGAATGCTGTTTTTTGTCACAACCCAGTCAAGTGACATTATTTAAAACTTCTTTATAAATATTAACAATAAACCTATTTTTTTATTGTAATTCTGTTTCCGTTTTACTTTCCAAGGGCTTTTTTTTATTCTTATGTCAAGGTTAACTAGGAGTGTAACAGCTTTTTGCTATCTTTGTGACTGTCTCAATAGGTAAAGAGAATAGGAAGAAGAGAAGGCGACCAAAACACATGAGATTTGATTATAGTCGTGAAGGTTTTGTACAGAACCATCCTCACGTTTTGAAGGGCCGAATACAGAGATCTGGTGTACTACATGCACCAAGGTCCCCAAACGTTTTCCTTCTCCTAGACCAGTTGCCATCCAAGGCTACAAAACCCAGTCTGTCCTGCTATTTACTCATAGCTAGAGGGAGGAGAAGGGATTCATATCTTTCCCAAGGGTATTATTAGCACATAAGTGTATGTAATGGATTCGACTGGAATTCGAACTCGGCTCTCTCAATCCAAGTCGCTATCTAAGATTATATATATATATATATATATATATATATATATATATATATATATATATATATATATATATACAAAATTAAATTTAGAGCCGGCGTTTTGAGATTTTTGGAATATGACCTGCAAGGCAACGGATGCTTATATAAGAATGTTATATGTGTGTGATCAACGCCCTTTGTTCTCTCTTGGGGCATACTGCTAGGGGTGTGGCCATGTATACATTGTAACAGCAGCGATAAAACTGGTGTGATCAATCTCATACTTCGATCACGTGACCATAATAGCACCAACTATAAGCACGTATGAGCAGAATACAGTGTGACAAACCTAAAGATAGGTGATGACGAAAGGGCGGATAATTTTAGACTTATCCTCATATATATATATATATATATATATATATATATATATATATATAACTCTGAAACAGGACCTAAATGGCATGCAATAATTAGAAAGCCGGTTTCACAGCAGGTCATTTCTACTGAATAGCATACTTGATCCACACTGGGTGACCTATACTTGCTGTCTTATGTTGAAAGTAAGATACCTTTCCACCAGAATTGAATTTGCGCTCAAATATGACAAAAGAAAACCATGAAAGAGAAGCCTAGCGCAGGGTTGAGCTGAGGGTGAACGCCCAGCCACAGAATCACCTGAATCCACCCAGCTGCACCCGGTCTTGAAAGCGTTGGAACGAGAATACATGAGAGACAGATATATAAACAAGTGCCGAAGAGATGAGCTGAGCAGTCTCCCGGACATCGTAGACGAAAATGTACGGTCCAAAATGACCTGGGGTAAGTGACAAAGTATTGGAGTGGAATATAAAAGTGACAAGATGAAATGTCACGTACTATTCATTAGTCTCTGTTTGTTTTGCAACCCTCAAATTAATAAATAACTAATAATGTACTAGTAGGTAGTAAAAAATAAAGATTAATGAATAACTAATAAGAGATCTGTGGGTAGTAACAAATACTACTAATAACTAATAATGGATCCGTGGGTAATAAAAAATAAGAATAAGTAATAATGCGTTTTTCGGTAGTAAAAAATACTATTAATAACTAATCGATCTGTAGATAATAGAAAAATAAGATTAATAAATAACTAATAATGGATCTGTGGGCAGTAAAAAAAAAAAAAATTCACAGCAAGAGGTTGCTGGGTAAGAACAAGGAAGACAATGAATAGGTTAGGCATTGTTTTAACTCACCGAGCAAATAATCTGTTTTTTTAGGATCGACTTTTTTAAAATCTTCCATATTCCAGACATATTTTGCCGATCGATTTTTCTTTGATTGTTGTTCTTGCCAGATCTGCGAAAAAAAAAAAAAAAAAAAATAAACGGTGGGTATTTGAATCCATTAAACTTTTTCAATCTAAAACTGGTACAAGTCAAATTCTGTGGTCCGCATTGAAATGTGAATGACGTCATAGACGTATGTTAATTATCCACGGATTGCAGAAAAGCACGAACGAAATAACGCTTACTTCTAAGTTTTGGAAATGCACTTCCTTTATAAATAACTAATGACGGATCTGTGGGTAGTAGTAAAAAATAAATAAATAAGATTAATTAATAAACGTGAGTGACATTTTTTTCCGACTGCCCGAACTTATTACGGCAACCCGCTTATTATATTCTCAATTTTTGGCTCTTAAATGATTTTTCTAACCCACTTTCATTAAGATCCCCCCATAGAGAAAAAAACCATTTTCCCCCTCCACCAAATAGCTGTATTTGTAACCCACCATTAACATTGCGGGGTATAAGTAATGTTGGGGTTTTAAACATCCCATGTAAAATATGTATTAGGTTGAGTCATAAGTAATTTCCGTTCTGGGGAACCAGTCGTAATGACAATATTATCATCCTGACCAACTTAAATATGTCAGAAAGGCTGTTAATGTCGATAAGAAACAACGTAGGTCCAAGGATATAGTCCAGGGTAGGGGAACCTGCATTAATGCGAAAGGATCTAGCAACGTGGCCGTTCAACGTGACATTCATTAGACGATTTGTTAAGAACGATTGGATTAAGTCAAATATTTAGCCAGAGTGGGCAGAGGAACATCTGAAAGGAAAGACGGGGTAACCTCAACATCCCCAGTGCAAAAGGAATCGGCAAGGCATTGCATTATTTCGCGTTGAACGTCACCATGAGTGGTGACCACAGCGGCGAAAAACATGCGCTAACTGAATAAAGGATGATTATGATGATTTGGCCAGAAACACAATAGCTTTTGAGCTTCTGAAGGTCAGCATACGAATCAAAGACCTTCAAGATATCTAAAGCCACAGCCCAAGCCTCGTCGTTCTTATCTAAAGTCACACCCCAAGCCACGTCGTTCTTATCTAAAGTCAAAGCCCAAGCCACGTCGTTCTTATCTAAAGCTTGATAGACAAATTCAGTAATAAACGTTAACGCACCGGCAGTTGAACTAGAGAAACGAAAGGTACATTTGCGCCCATTATCAGACAACATTAGGGCAGGTTGATTTTTTACTTTTCTTTAGAAAATCAATATTGCACTCCGTGTAAAAGCTGCGGTTTGATATAAGTACGGAAACCATTCATAGCTTTTACTAATTTTTGAACATTTTAAATATCGTCTGAAAAAATGTATAGAAATACCTAATTACCGCAATTTTGCTTATAAACTGACTTCAAAATTTTACTATTTCAAGAATAAATCCAAATAAAGTTGGTATTGAATGGAAAATATATTCAAGTCAGAATTCTAATTATTAATCACCACAAGTAAAATATGCAATTTTTTTACTGTATTCGATAAATAAAAACTGTGTAAAAAATTGTAATGGTTACATAAAAGTCTATTCAATGAATATGATATATTAGATCATTTGATAGATCATAATTAATAAAAACAAAAAATAGATAAAAGTGTATATAACATCATAATATTGATGGGCACACATAAGAAAAAATGTTTTAAATTTGCATTGTTTACCGAAAATCACATTGCACTGTATAACGTATTACATAATAATATAACTAAATTGTTCAGTATAACTCCCCTTTGAAGTAAATGAAGGTCTTATTTGATGGCAAAATGATTTAGTAATAATGTGCTTGTGTTATGAATCTTGTACATATACAATTTGTAAAGCTTCAGTAAATTATAAATTTTATAAGGCTGTCCTATAAATCTTTCACTGGTCACAGGAATGAAATTCCAACGTTACAATTTTGAACATAGACTTAATTTTTTAAACTTAAAAAAAAAAAAAAAATAACAACAAAAAAACAAACTTTAATGACTTGGAAAAATATTTTGCGTCATTATTTATCATGTCACACCCCAACTTTCAAATTGAGGGCAATACCACGGTTCCAAAAAATGGCCTCTGCCTTAATGCAATATATCTCCCTGCCTCTCAAACTTAATAGTAATAAAACGTATTACCGTGACTACTAATCAATCATACATGACAGTTAAGGGTAAATTTTTAGTACACTAACAGAGCTTAGATTTTGCGTAGCAATGGCGGCGTTCACAGTAGATTAAAAGAGTAAATTTCTTAATCCGATCCGGGAGATTGAAAGCGCATTTACGTCACATAAGGTTATGGGAGTCCAAGCAGAGGAATACTGGTATGGAGACATTTAAAAATATGTAATATGACTCAAATGATGCAATATGTAATATGACTCAAATGATGTGATATGTAATATGATGCGATATGTAATATGACTCAAATGATGCGATATGTAATATGACTCAAATGATGCAATATGTAATATGACCCAAATGATGCAATATGTAATATGACTCAAACGATGTAATATGATTCAAATGATGTAATATGTAATATGACTCAAATGATGTAATATGTAATATTATTCAATTCATACAATATGACTCAAATGAAGCAATATCAATCAAATGGGGCAATATGTAATATAACTCAAATGATGGAATATATAATATGACTCAAATGATGTAATAAGAAATATGACTCAAATGATGTAATAAGAAATATGACTCAAATGATGTAATAAGAAATATGACTCAAATGATGTAATATGACTCAAATGATGTCATATGAAATATGCCTCAAATGATGTAATATGACTCAAATGAAGTCATATGTAATATGACTCAAGGAGTCATAACTGACCTGGAAGTACGAAACTGGTTTACAAAGATTCGTTCTGGAGAAACGTCATTGGAAGATAAATCCAAACCTGGATGTTCATCGAACTCTGATGATGAAGCTCCGAAGTGGAAATCAATCCACAGAAAAATATTTGGGAATTGATAATGATATCCATTACAATCAACCATCTGACACTACTTAGAAAACATAAGGAAAACTTAGCAGGTTGTGTGTTTGGGTTTCATAGAAATAACCCGACATACACAAAAATGAAGTTTATCGAACATTAACGTACTAAGAAAGCAAAAAAGGTAGTCCTCAAAACCATTACATATACAGTCAATCAGTTAAGTGTCACACGTAATACACGGTTGGATGATCATGTATCTTTCGATACATGACTGACGAAGCAGATTTTTCCCGCAGTAGGTTACCATTTCTTTCTACGCTAGACTGGTTGCCAACCAAGGCAAAAAAAAAAAAAAAACAGTCTAGCCTGCTATTTAACCCATAGCTGGGAGGAGAAGGGATGGATTCATGCCTTTCCCAATGGTATTTGTGCGTAAGTGAATATAACGAGCTCGCCTGGGATTCGAACTCGGAACTCCAAATTCTCATTCCGAGTCGATATCCAATGCACATCCAGAGGTATCTTAATTGAATCCATTCTGGTGAAAGCACCACAGAGAAACTTTTTTTGGCTGCTATCAGGATGGCCGACGTTGAACTGCAGGAGAGCCTCATTCTACGCCTTCTTGACCTCACGTCTTCCACTGACATGAAATGGGGTGACTATATTGAATCTTGTTACGTCCGCTAAATTTATTATCAAAGTCCGCTGAACGCCAGGGTCTGGATTCATCTTCAGAGACGAATTTTATTAATTCTTTTTTTTTATATTGTTGTTACAGCGCCATTTTAAGAATATGCAATTGACACGGAATTTTTGTTTTTATCATTTCACGCCAAGGAAGGCGGCAATGCCACTAGGACGTGGGTGTTGATGCAGGTGGTGAAAGAGAATGGGAAGATTGAAAATGGGGAGGATTGAGGAAAGGACAAAAACGGAACAGGGTTCAAAAAATAGAAGATGGCGATTGACGTCGCATTTAAATTTTTGAAGATTGTAGTTATCAGGGAAGCAAGAAATCGGAAGGGAGTTCCACTGGCGGAAAGTGCGAGGAAAAAAAACCTGTTAGAGTAGAAATGACGCTTGCATCTATCTAATTCAACATTAAATTTGTTTGTTGATTTAGCGGTATATCAACTCCTCATGGGTCATTTAATGCCGAAATTTAATTTTCTTGGAAGCATTAATAATTTCTTTTACAATAATGCATGCTGGTAATATTTTTGTTTATTTAAAAAAAATATATTGATGGTAATTTTTTTTCAAAAATGTATTGCTAGTATTTTTACTATAAAAATGTATTTTTATAGTTTCATGGTGTTTTGACCCCAGTTTGAGTGTTCATAACTAGGTACCTAACAGGTGTTACCACCCTTGGGTCAAGGTGAACCTGGGAACAACAGCAATTAAGAGATATTCCAAGCTCCTCAAAACCTCCCGATAAGAGGCCTTGCTGCCGGATGTAGTTTATCGTCATACCCAGGACGATCAACAGTAAAGCGGTGATACCTAATTGCCAATCTAGTAGTACGCTTAAATTCAGGTAGATGGACACCAGGAAAAAAAGCTCATCCAAACAGTTGATATCAAAATATTTGTAGAACAGACAGAGAAACCACATGTCGCTGAGAAAGTGACTGGAGACAATATGGCTGGTCAGGTTTGATTGTATTGCAGACCCTTCTCTGGATTTTGTCAAGTATCTCGAGATGTACACTAAGAACACCAGACCAGATTTGGCAACAGTATTCAATACACATGGGAACTGTAGATGTGTGCAAGATGGATTCTGGCGAGTAAAATTTCTTTTTGGCACAACGGAAGATTTCACATCGGGGTTGAAAAGACAGACGACCACTTTCATCGTTTGCCGAAATAGTGTATTCCCCACATGAGGTAAAAAGACTTTTTTGATTATTCATTCATATTGCTCTGTAGAATTAAAATATATCGAGCTCTCTTTTGTGGATTAGTTTTAATATTTTTATATTACTAGAATCCACTTGGATTATATACCCACGAATTTATTTTACATTTACTATATTTTCTTTCTTATATCCGGAGTTATATTTTCCGATTTCTTTTTGAATTTGTTGGTCTGAGGAATTGGATCGTGATTACGATTCCAATGTAATAAATTATAACCATGGAATATTAGTGTTTGAGCCTTTTATATTATATTCTTACTCTGTCCTGGACATTGAGTTCTACCTGGATTCTATCCTCTTGGAAATATATATATATATATATATATATATATATATATATATATATATATATATATATATACACACACGGGGACTGGTGTCACAAACAATTTATTTCAATTCCAAACAACAAATTACATGGTTTCCCCTTCAACATAATGCACCTCAAGTCTATTGCACTTTTCCCATCCTTCCTATGCAACACTTCTATGCACTGTTTGGTGGGGGGAGATTATGTTACACCCAGTATATTATATATACCCGGTGTAACAGCAAAATTGTCCAATTGTTATATTAAGATTTGAACCGTTGTATCTTAGAAATGATTAAAGATATCTTACTGGAATTCTTCGAGGTTTTTATAACACTATTGGACACAATTTTGAGCATTAAGGATGTATAATTACTCTCCAATCTTAGAAGAATTGTAATAAAATCTATTATGAACAAAAAGGGTATCTTCATCATTAATTAATCATATCGGAAGCTCATGAATGATTGAAGTGAAGTTCAAATATATATATATTATTATTCGAGGATCATTTTCCAACTTATTCAAGATGATATTCGCCCTCTCTAATCTTCTAACATTCTGTCCTGGAGTAACGAGGTGCTTCACACATTTCACGTACGATTTCATTTTCAAGTCTTTTTTCACTGCTATTTGGACTGTCATAGCTGAAGGTCCTCTTTCACATGCCAAACATCTTATGGATTGAGTTGGATCTTTTCTAATTGATCTCTTTAGCTCTAAGGTGAAATGGTGATCCCTCTTCTTGCTGTGACTTCCTGTTCCAGTTTTCCTCTCTACTGTTCCCTCTTTTTTAAACTTATTCACCGCTCTTTTGATGGTTCTTGAATGTATGTTGAAGATGAAACCCAGAATATGACTGTTGGTACCATTGTTGAAGGCGTAAATGATCTTTTTCCTCTCAGCATTGCTCAGTTAGGGAAGAGAGAGGGACTGACACAAAAGGTTTTTAACCAATTCTCTTTCTAGCTGAATAATAAAGGGTTTTTCAATGAACGTTTTAACTGAAAACCTGGAAAAAAGAAACTCACTAGTTTTAGTTGTTTTTTTTTTTAGATATTAAACATTATGTGGGGTGTACGGTTATACTGTTACACGATTTGGACAATTCTGCTGTTACACCCAATATATATATATATATATATATATATATATAAATAAAAAGAACGGAGGAAAAAAAAACTATTTTTCCGACGCATTTCGTCCTCTGAGGAGCTTTATCGGAGAAAAATTGACTTAAAGTCCCTCTGAGGACGAAACGCGTCGGCTAGATAGTTTTCCTCTTGTCTCTTTTTATTTATTTTGTTTCTTGTACAGATACACTCCATCTGAGAATATTTATATACACACACACATATATATATAAGTAAAAATCCGTGGGTGAATAATCCAAATGAATCCTAATAATATAAAATATTAAAACTGATCCACAAAGAGAGCACAATGTATTTTTAACAGAGCATATATAAATAAATTACACATAAGAGAAATTAAAAAATACCCCATATGTATAGCTATTACGGCCTGCAAGAATTACCTTACAAGAAATGTCAACGCCAAAAGGGTTTGGAAATGAAATAAAAACTTTTTTCTTTTACTTTGTCATCTTTCCATTTGTCTTTCTTTCTTGATTCTTTAAAGTTTAAAATTTTTAAGCTACCTTTTTTATATCATTTCTAAACCCCTTGGTGTTGACAATTCTTTCAAGGTAATTCTTGCGGGTAGTAATATAATGTGGTAACATTTGGGGTATTTTTGAATTTCCATAGTGGACGTCGTTGGAGTAATCTCTAGAGCAATTAGGTTTTGATGGGGTAGAGTTGTTAGACTCATGTCCAACAGTTTTGTTTTTGAAGTTAGAGCTGTCATTTTGATTGAATGTGAAAGTGAATGCAATGACTTTAGCGAGGATTTGAACTCGGTGCGCCGGTCTTATTTTCCGTGTCGGTAACCATTATTTTAAACTGAATGAGAACATGCGCCACAAAAAGAAAGATAGAGCGTTAAAATCTATCTATAAAACGCAGGATGTGTGTGTGTGTGTGTGTGTGTGTGTGTGTGTAACGAATGCACGGCCACAATTTTCGACGGATTTGCACCAAAATTTACATGCACATGCGCCAAGTTAGTGGAAAGGCCAAGACCGGCGTTGCATTTCCCAACTCACATCGATAGTGGAAAAATAATCGATTTTTCATGCTTCTACGGCACTTTTCATGTAGTTTGCGGCCATTTTCTACTGGCCAGCGCCACGAATAGGCAGGAAGATTCTATTGGCCAGCGAGAACCAGCTACTGACACGAATGTTAACTAGCATGCAAAAAAGTCGATAGCTGCATTCGTCACAAGTGGGAAAAATTTAAATCTGCATGGCACTTTACTCCAATTGGCTCATTCGCTTGCTTAAACTCAACGTTGCGGAATCAACGTTGAGTAGAACTGGGATGGGTGTGAAAAAGTATTTGTTGTTAACATTCTTTTTCATTCGGTTTTTCCTGTTACGAGTCCTTTTTAAAGGTGATCGTTTTGTGTTCATTTTGTTTAGTTCTTTTTTCTAACAGATTTAATGTTTAGTATAGAGCTTAGAAAAAAATTCGCAGTGTGAGATAGACAAGTAAGGCATGTAGCAACATTAGCACGGCAAAGGGCACTCCTTTAAAGGCAAGGAAGGGCAAAAATATTTTAAGTCAAGTGATAGCGATTGCTGTATGAGTCGTACGATTTTTGAATCAAGCACGGGCAACGCCGAGCCATGCTGCTAGTGTTTAAATAAATAAAGACCGAATGAATAAATGAACGATAAGATAGAATAACGAAAGAGTTAAAATGTTTTAAAAAGAGGGGAAGAAAAACGTTAAAAAGGATAGAGGAAAGTAAAGGTTAAAATGTTTGGAAAGAAAGAAACTTAAAAAGTATATTAGAAAAAAGGATTCAAATGTATAAAGAAAGACGGAAAGAAATTATAAAGGATAAAAGAAAGAAAGCGTTAAAATTTAGAGAAAGAAACAAAGAAGGAAAGACATTTAAAAAAGGATGAAAGAAAGGGTTAAAATGTATTGAGAAAGAAAACAAGAAAAATAAAAGAAGAGAAGAGAGTGGTAGAATCTTTAAAGAAAGAATAAAAGGAAGAAAGAAAGTTAAAGTGAATAGAAGGAAGAAAGAGTTAAATGCTGAAAGAAAGAAAGAAAAAGAAAGAAAGAAGATTTAAAGAAAGGAAGAAAAAATGAAAGAAAGAAATTGTTAAAATGTTTAAAGAAAGAAAAGGAAAGAAAGAAAGAAAGAAAAAAAAAGAAAAGAAAGAAAAGAAAGAAAGAAAAGAAAGAAAAGAAAGAAAAAAAGAAAAAAGAAAAAGAAAAATATAAAAAAGAAAAAAAAGAGAATAAAAGAAATATAAAAAAGATAGAAAAAAGAAAGAGAATGTTAAAAAAAAGGTTGAAAAAGAAAGAAGAATTGTTAAAAAAGATAGAATAAAAAATAAAAAAAGAATAAAGAAATAAAAATAGAAAAAGAAAAAAAAGAAATATAAAAAGATAGAATAAAGAAATATAAAAGATAGAATAAAGAAATATAAAAAGAAGAGAAATAAAAGATAGAAAAAGAAATAAAAAGAAAATAAAGAAATATAAAAAAAGAGAAAAAGAAATATAAAAGAGAATAAAAAAGAAAAGATAGAATAAAAGAAATAAAAAAGATAGAATAAAAAAATAAAAGATAGAATAAAGAAATAAAAAGATAGAAAAAGAAATATAAAAAAGATAGAATAAAGAAATATAAAAGATAGAATAAAGAATAAAAAGATAGAATAAAGAAATATAAAAGATAGAATAAAGAAAAATAAAAATAGAATAAAGAAATATAAAAAGATAAAAAGATAGAATAAAGAAATATAAAAAAAGATAGAATAAAGAAATATAAAAAAAGATAGAAAAAATAAAAAGATAGAATAAAAATATAAAAGATAGAATAAAGAAAGAAAAGATAGAATAAAGAAATATAAAAGATAGAATAAAGAAATATAAAAAGATAGAAAAAATATAAAAAGATAGAATAAAGAAATATAAAAAGATAGAATAAAGAAATATAAAAAGATAGAATAAAGAAATATAAAGATAGAATAAAGAAATATAGATATAAAAAGATAGAATAAAGAAATATAAAAAGATAGAATAAAGAAATATAAAAAGATAGAATAAAGAAATATAAAAAGATAGAATAAAGTTAGAAAGGATAGAAAGAAAAAGAAGAAAGAAAGTTAAAAATGATCGAAGAAAGAAAGGGTTAAAATGTTTACAGAAAGAAAGAAAGTAATTAAAGGAATAGAAAAAAGAATGGGTTAAAATGGATAGAAGAAAGAAAGAGTTAAAATGTTTAAAGTAAGAAGAAAGAAATAAAAAAAATTATGTTAAAAAGAAAGAGTTAAATAAATAAAGAAATTAAAAAGAAAAGAAAGTAAAAAAGCATAGAAGAAAAAACGTGTTAAAAAGTTTAAAGAAAGAAAGAAAGAAAAGCTAGATGATGCGATAATGTTTTCATGCGCTTAACGTCTGCATCAGTGAAATAGAAAACCTTCTATGTTTTGAATTAGCAGCCAGGCTATTTCTGCATAATATATCAGCGCGAAAAGAAATATTGCCAAATATCCGCAGGTTACCGTTTTAGTATGTATTATTTTTTTTTGTCGTTCTGTGCCCTACACTTCACTAGTTTCGAAAACCTGTTACTCCGGCAATTTTCCGACGTCAGTTTTTCCGGATTTGTAAGGTTCAGATTCTATTTAGAATGAGTTTATGTTTGAATAGGCCTGGCCTACTTTTCATATTAAAGCAGCTTTTTTTTTGTGTGTAACTGGCATGAGAGGCGTTGCGTTCGCGTCGTACGAGATGGAAATTATGCTTTTTTTTTTTATTAACATTTTTTTTCTGTCCGACAAAGATAGGCTCGGTTATTGTTTACAGTGCATAAAAGAAAGCCTGCATTATTTGTATACACCTTTTTGTTGGTATTTAATTATAACCTGGACGGTAAATTCTCGATTTATATTTTCCTACATTAAAATGCCTAATGAAAAATCCATGTTTGTCAACTTTTAGATTAAAATATTTCAATTAAAAAGATTAGAAGAGAGAAGGTTAAAAAGGATAGAAGAAAGAAAGAAAGAAGCAAAAAAGAAAGAAAAAGAAAGTTAAAAAGGTTAGAAGAATGAAAGCAAAAAAGAAAGAAAAAGGAAAAAGGTTAAAAGAAAAAATGGTTTAAAATATTTACATAATGAAAAAACGTAAATTAAAAAGGATAGAAGAAAGAAAGACAGAAAGAAGTTAAAAAGTCTAGCAGAAAGAATGGCTTAAAATATTTACAGAAACAAACAAAAAGAAAGAAAGTTAAAAAGAATAGAAGAAAGAAAAGATGAAAGAAAATCTTAAAAAGGTTAGAAGAAATTGTTAAAATGTTTAAAGAAGAAAAGGAAAGAAAGAAAAAAGGAAAGAAAAGGAAAGAAAGAAAAGGAAAGAAAAGAAAAAAGAAAAGGAAAGAAAAGGAAAGAAAAGAAAAAGAAAAGGAAAGAAAAAAAAAAGAAAAGGAAAAAGAAAAAGAAAGAAAAAAGAAAAAAAGAAAAAGGAAAAAAGAAAAAAAAAAAAAAGAAAGAAAAGAAAAAGGAAAGGAAAGAAAAGGAAAGGAAAAAGAAAAAGGAAAAAAAAAAGAAAAGAAAAAAGAAGGAAAAAGAAAAGAAAGAAAAAGGAAAAAGAAAAAGTAAAGGAAAAGAAAGGAAAGAAAAAAGGAAAAGAAAAAGAAGGAAAAAGAAAAGAAAGAAAAAGGAAAAAGAAAAGAAAGAAAAAGGAAAAGAAAAGAAAGGAAAAGAAAGAAAAAAGAAAAGAAAGAAAAAGGAAAGAAAAAGGAAAGAAAGAAAAAAGAAAAAGAAAAAGAAAAAAGAAAAAGAAAAAAGAAAAGGAAAGAAAAGAGAACTGGTTAAAATGTTTACGGAAAGAAAGTTAAAATGAATAGAAGAAAGAAAGAAAGTGTTAAAAAGTTTAACGGTGATTATTTTTATTTTTTATAATCAACTAATATTTGACTAAATAATTAGCAAGTGTAATTTCGATATCAGTGTGACTTAAGCAATTAAAAAAGACAAAGACAGGGAAATTAAAAAAATCATAAAATTAAACAAATATTATTTATTTCTGACTAATGTCCTCCCTAGACAATGCTGAAGAGCCACTCAAGGTAGAGTGTTACCGAATGAGGCGTGTGAAATTATTTTTTTTAATCATTTCCCTCGAAGCAATGTGGGAATGCAGTTTGTACGCAGATGGCTTACAGAGAGGGAAGGTTAGAGAAAAGACTCGATATAGCGGGGACCGAGCAAAGGATAAAAGCTGAACGGGGTTCAAGAAGATAGATGATAGCGATTGACGTTATTTTTAAATTTTTGAAGATTGTAATTATCAGGGAAGCAAATAAACGGAAGGGAATTCCACTTTACTATACCAACAGAATAAGAGGGCAATTCGTGAATGAATTATTAACAGTGAATTGTTTTCTAGTAAGCTCAAAATTTCATTTTGCATTATTATTTCATGATTTAAATGATCAAATTATATTACAGAATAAACTTTCATTTAAATATTTTATATTTTTGCTTTTCAGTTCTCTATTATATGTTTTGAAACTATTTATATTTAACTGTCTTTTTGTTTTTTTAATTTTTCTCTTTCATGGACGCCATGTTTTTTGGAGGCTTGTTTAGAGACCAAGTTAATGGCCTTTTAAGTTTCCTTCACGTGAATTGCAGTAAAATTTTCAATATGTAAGAATTAAATATTACAGGGGAGGTACCAGAATTTTAGAAATACCAAAGTGGGGCTTGGCCTAAAATCAGTTGAGAACCACTGCTATAGCATATTTACTTTCAGTGAATGTGCTTTTGTTATTTCTGTCTGTACGTCTATGTAAATCGTTGGTTTACCAAGTATATGTTTGATAGCCTTGGAAGTGTCTAGCTGTCGAAACAGACAATTTATTAAAAAAAATAAATAAATCATATCCCCCCCACGGATATAGAGAATAGAAGTACCTAAGAAAGCAATGATCAGGTTTCAAGGAAAAAGAAATGACCATTGACGATGCATATGTGAAGACCGTAGTTGATAAGAAAACAAGAAGCCAGAAGAGAGTTCCACAAGCGAAAAATACGACAGAATAAACTAGCATAGAACTTATGGTTAAATCTAACAGTTCCATCAGTAAAATGATAAGACCTATCTGCCAATCTAGCACTACGCTTAAATTCATGAGGTCGAGGTACTAAAGAAGAAAGTACATTAAAACAATTATCATCAAAATATTTATAGGAAAGACACAGGGCAACTACGTTACGGCGGTGGTGAGCGAGAAAAAGCCGAGATGCAAGGTTAAGACTAATAACATTGCAGATTCTTCTTTCAGAAATCTCTATATAGCAGAATTCTCTACACAGCAAAATTCCACGTTTTAAAAAAAAATAAATGCACTGTTACGATAACCGAAGTTAAGCAACGTCGAGCCTGGTCAGGATCTAGATGGGTGACCACTTGGGAATAGTAGGTGCTATAAGCTACGATGTGCGGGTGGTGTAATGTGTATACGGCCATAACGCGTTGAAACGGATTCTCGTACGATCACCGAAGTTAAGCAACGTCGAGCCTGGTCAGTAACTAGATGAGTGACCGATTAGGAACACAAGGTGCTGTAAGCTTGGATGCGCGGAGATGCAATTTTCTTACGACCATATCATATTGAAACACCCTTTCTCGCACGATCAACGAAGTGAAGCAACGTCGAGCTTGGTCAGTATCTAGATAGGTGACCGATTGGGAATACCAGATGCCATAAGCTACAATATGCGAGTGGGGTAATATGTTTACGGCCATATCCCGTTGGAACACCGATTCTCCTACGTTCAGCAAAGTTAAGTAACGTCGAGCTTGGTCAGTAACTAGATGGGTGACAGCTTGGAAATAACAGGTGCTGAAAAGTTTTATGCGAGAGTGTTGTACTAGATAACGATTCCTGTTTTGTTCGTTATAGTCACTTATCCGTAAATACCCTCGCGACAAGGAATGAATCCAATTCTTCTCTCCCCAGTTATGGGTTAATTAGTAAGATATGTATCAGTAAATCATTATTATCTACAAAACAAAATTCTTACAATCTAAAACTATTTTCTGGCTTTGAATAACCTGCAAAGGGTTGCTAAGACGTAAAAAACAAACAATCAGTAGTCTAAAAGTGTTTTAGGATGTCAACGAACACTCGTTGCCACTTTTGTGATGTCAACGAATACCTGTTGTCACTTTCGTAATGCTCGTTGTAGTAGAGACTTTGTAATCGCAGATACAACTATAGTAACGCCATTGAACAATGCTGGTGCCAGACGCCTTCGAATAACACTCTCACTAATAGTTCTTGCTCGAATAATATTCCGTATAGTGATCCGAATAGAGAAATAGTATAGTGAATAGAGTAGGGAATAGCGCTCCGTATAGTAATAGAGGATAGAATACAAATAACGATCAATTAAACGTCACGCGACTTCCCACTTAAGCGTTTCCTCTATGGTCACGTGGTCTACTTAATTCAATAATGGGATAGCCTATGTTTACTCACTGGCGATCTATGTTCAAACTCAGGTTTAGGCAGCGGCATTTTATTCCTATATAACAAAGTGTTATTGATTGGTTTGGTTTATTTTGTTTTACGGCATATCAACCTCAATGAGTTATTTAGTGCCGAAAACATTTTATAGTTCAAACTATGTATTCTTTGGTTTAGATTAGTTTGGTTTATTTTGTTTTATTCAACCTCAATGGGTTATTTAATGCAAACATTTTTACGATAGATTCGTATTAGAATTGGTTTAGATTAGTTTGGTTTATTTTGTTTTACGGCATATCAACCTCAATGGGTTATTTAATGCCAACAACATTTTTAGGATAGATTCGTATGAATAGAATATGTATTCTTTGGTTTAGATTGGTTTGGTTTATTTTTTTTTTTTTTTTACGGCATATCAACCTCAATGGGTTTTTAATGACTACATTTTAGGATAGATTCGTAGAATAGAATATGTATTCTTTTGGTTTAATTTTGTTTTACGAATATGGGGTATTTAATGCTTTTAGGATAGATTCGTATTATGTATTCTTTGGTTTGGTTTTTTTTTTTTTTTTACGGCATATCAACCTCAATGGGTTATTTAATGCCAACAACATTTTTAGGATAGATTCGTATTTTTAGGTTTATAGATTTTGTTTTACGGCATATCAACCTCAATGGGTTATTTAATGCCGACAACATTTTAATAGAATATGAATATTCTTTGGTTTAGATTAGTTTGGTTTATTTTGTTTTACGGCATATCAACCTCAATGGGTTATTTAATGCCGACTACATTTTTTAGGATAGATTCGTATGAATAGAATATGTATTCTTTTGGTTTAGATTAGTTTGGTTTATTTTGTTTTACGGCATATCAACCTCAATGGGTTAATTTTTAATAGATTCGTATGAATAAAAGTTTTATTGCTGGTAATCAACCTCATTTTTTTAATGCCGAAAAAAGTATGAATAGAATATGTATTCTTTGGTTTAATTAGTTTGGTTTATTTTGTTTTACGGCATATCAACCTCAATTTATTTAATGCCGACTACATTTTAGGATAGATTCTAACCTCAATGGGTTGTTAATGCCAACAACATTTTAGGGATTCGTATGAATAGAATATGTATTCTTTGGTTTAGATTAGTTTGGTTTATTTTGTTTTACCATATCAACCTCAATGGGTTATTTAATGCCGACTACATTTTGATAGATTTCGAGATTAGTTTGGTTTATTTTGACCTATCAACCCTCAATGGGGTTATTTAATGCCGACCATTTTTACAATTCGTAGAATATGTATTCTTTGGTTTAGATTGGTTTGGTTTATTTTGTTTTTTACGGCATATCAACCTCAATGGGTTAAATGCCAAAAAGTTTTATTGCTGGTCAAAAAAGTATTGCTGGTAATAGTTAACTATTTGCCCATAGTTGGGACCCTAACCGGTGCTACCACCCGGGTCACCTGGGAACACCAGCAATTAAGAGGTGGTTCCAAAAACCTCCTGATCAGAGACCTTGCTTACGTACGTCTTAACCAGGACGCTGATGTAGTTTAACGTCTTAACCAGGACGCCAAAGTGTTATTGAAAGAATAGGGTTATTAATTGCAACTAATTTGTTACTATAAAACAACATTGGTAATACTATAGAAGGGCATGGTGAATTAAAAAGGAATTGTCGGTGGTCAGAAAGTATTATTGCTAAACTAAAGAAATTAAGTACAGTGTAACCCGGATATAAGAGAGTTGTCGGGACCGGAGAAGAAGTCTCTTATATCCGGGTTTGGTCTGTTTTATATACATTAACACAGGCTCTAATTTGGGACCAGAGAAAATCTCTTATATCCGGGTTTCTCTTATATCCGGGTTACACTCTATATGATTAAACTCTTTAACATTTTTACAAATGCGAAACCATGTCCAGCAGTTCAATATCAACCCTAACTTTTTCTACAGATCAGCTATAATCCCCACACGGGCAAATGGCATTTTACTTGATGGTAGAGTAATGGGTAGCGGTTCGGATTGAGGAATCGGAGAGCCGAGTTCGAATTCTAGTCGAATCCATTACATTCACTTACGTGCTAATAGCCTTGGGAAAGGCATGAATCCTCTTCTCCTACCCCTAGCTATGGGTACAGGACAAACCGGGTTCTATAGCCTGGGATGGCAGCTGATCTACCATAGAAAGAAATGGCAACCTACTGCAGGAAAAAAATCTGCTTCCTCAGGGAATCACGTATGGCACATGACTGACTGAATGTTTCTAATTAGGTTTGAGTCCGCCTCCTTAAAAAGAAAGCAGTTTGCACCTATTAAGCCCAGTGAAGACTTGTCAGATTTATTTAATTTTCTATTGTCAAATGAGGTAATGAAATACAGTTTTTTTTCTATGACATTAATAAAGTGTCGGGGCCTTTGTACAAAACACCGACCCTCCAGACATCCGGTCCTGATATTTATGTTTTGTTAGTAAAGTTCTTTCAATATTTTGCAGATTTCTTATTCGTATGCACTTGGTTATTATCCCTATAATGGCGGGGGGGGGAGGGATGTACGGAGTTCCCAGTCAATTTTGACTGGCCCCTTAAGAGACAGGGCTAAATAAATATTTTAAAAGAGACAGCCATCACTTGCCGGCTGACTGGTGATAATGCGCGTCCAAGAATTGTCGGAAGGAAAAAAGACTGGCTGGATAAAGAAAAAGTTTACACACATATATATATATATATATATATAAATATAAATCAAATGAAATGTGCATGGAAGTATGATTTCTGCCTAAATACACACATTTTTAATATCTATCTATATATATATGTATATATATATATATATATATATTTAAAATTTGTGTATTTAGGCAGCAATCATACTTCCATGCACACTTCATTTTGATTTAGCCTTTTATACAATTTCTCATTTGATCGAATAATTTTTTTCTTTTTGTATGATAAATTATATAAAAACTGCCCAATGGTTCTTTTTATTCAAGGGCTTTCGGCTATATATTAAGCCAGTTTCAAGGTTGAAATATACTAACTATTAAGAAGAAATAGATTGTTGTATTTATATAACGTTTTCATTTTCAAAACATGATCAAGATATTCTCCCTCCCTCTCTCTCTCTCTCTCTCTCTCTCTAAAATCATTTCACCCCAAAGAAGGCGGGAATGCCAATAGTACGCATGGTGTTTACAGAGAGTGAAAATGAGAGAAGGGACTCGGTATAGAGGGAACCGATGAGAGGATAAACGATAAACGGGGTTCAAGAAGATAGGAGATGGTGATTGTCGTTGCTTTTAATATTTAGAAGATGTAATTATAAGAGAAGCAAGTAAAAGGAAATTAGATCTACAGGCGGGAAGTGCGAGAAAAGAAACTGTTGGAGTAGAGGTGGCGGTTATATTTAGCTATTTCGACAGTAAAAGAGTGGAACGTAGATACCAATCTAGTAGCATGCTTAGATTCATGGAAATATTTGTAGAAAAGACAGAGGGAAGTCACATCATGTCGATGAAAAAGTGACTGAAGTCTAGGTGCCAAGTCAGGATCGATTACATTGCAGATCCTTCTTCATTATATATATATACACTAGCAGCATGGCCCGGCGTTGCCCGTGCTCGATTCAAAAATCGTATGACTCATACAGCAATCTATCACTTGACTTAAAATATTTTTGCCCTTCCTTGCCTTTAAAGGAGTGCCCTTTGCCATGCTGATGTTGCTACATGCCTTACTTCTTGCCTATCTCACACTGCGAAGTTTTTCTAAGCTCTATACTAAACATTAAATCTGTTAAGAAAAAAGAACTAAACAAGATGAACACAAAACGATCAGCTTTAAAAAAGTACTCGTAACAGGAAAAACCCAATGAAAAAAGAATGTTAACAACAAATACTTTTCACACCCAACTCACTTCTGCCGAATCAGAATCAACGTTGAATTTAAGCAAGCGAATATGTATAACACACAAAGTACCCAGTGGTAACCTGGAGGCAGTAGCTTTACGGATAGTATCAAGAGGAATTTCATTCCCAGCTTCAGCTAAGTTCCACTTCAATGAATCAATATCGATGATGTCACGATGACGGTTTTACAAACGAGTTAGTTATCAATTGAAGAGGAAGCTTAAATAAAAAGTGAAACATGTTTATTTTATCCTATAATATATATATATATATATATATATATATATATATATATATATATATATATATATATATATAATGTTTATACATTCTTTTTATACATACAAATATTTAAAAAAAATGCTCTGTTTATAATAAACAGTATTAAACAACATTTACCGCCTGAATATCAGAGAAATTTTAATACAAAATATTCGTCCTCAGACAGGATTCGAACCTGTATCCTATACGGAACCATCATATAACCTGACGTGCCTTTTAACCGATTCGGTTAGCAAGGTCTAATTTACTGCTTTTTAAACTTATATCATCCATGGATCTCTCGTGTACATTCATATCTGCTCATGGCGTATCAAATGTAAACAATGATGTCAAAAGACATGAAATGGACAAAGTTCGATGCAATTATTCCCTGTTGGAGACACGTTTATATATTCTTTTTATAGATAGAAATATTTAAAGTAAATGCTCTGTTTATAATAAATTCGAACATTCAGGCCGGTAAATGTTGTTTAGTACTGTTTATTATAAACAGAGCATTTACTTAAATATTTGTATCTATAAAAAGAATGTATAAACATAAAAATGTCTTAAAAATAATTGTCGGACTTTGTCCATTTCATAATATATATATAATTTAAATAAAAAAGAGATCACTTTAAGGTTCCATGTAATAAATTATTTCACCACAGTTTGTTTTTGTTTCAACCTTTGGAAGTAAAGTCTGATGATTCGCAGTCCTTTAAAAAGAGCTTTTTGAGGTGAAATAATTTATTACATGGAACTTAAAGTGGTCTGTTTTTATTTAAATTATTTGCTCTGATTTGTTGAGTCTCTGATTTTATCCTCCTTGGGTCTACCCATACGGATTACCTAGTTTTCATAAAATATATATATATATATATATATATTATATATATATATATATATATATATATATATATATATATGTATACTCTTCGTTTGGGAGATGTTGTTTGGTCTCATCTCTTCTGGCTGGTGATCGCTGGCCGTTTTAGTTCAATCTTTTTCTATTGGACGGTGTTGCGAGATGTTCTTTGGGTTCAGAAACGAAGAGCATCAACAGAGAACGTTTAACTATTATTTTATTAACTACGTCGACGGTTACATCTTCTCAAGTTTATTACTATTAGAGAACAGGTTCCATACACGAAAATCTCACACGTCCATTTTCTACATTAATTCATAGCATTCAGATCTGGGCTTTCGCAGGGCCACTGAGATGGACCAATTAGAGCTGGTGTATTTTCTCGTCGAATAAATTTGCCGCTTTTTTTTTTTACACTAGGCATCCTGTAGTACATCAAACATATTCAAAACAGACACTTGAAATTGGAAAAAATAAAATAAAATAGATTTTAATTACCTTGATTAAATTTTTCTTGTCTTTTCTTATTCCAGTTTTATTTTTATATTCAGGATCGGCCATTTCTCGTGGAAGAAAATTTCGACGGCCACCACCAAGTATAACCTTAAAGAAAAAGTGAATTGGAATTTTATTTTTACAGACATTAATTTACATTATGTTTGGAAATTTGCTAAACTAGAATTTTAATTGAAATCCTCACAGTATTTAGTATTGTTGAAGCTATCGCTAAAATTTGTTTTCAAGATTTATAAGCTATAATTTTCGCTCGATTTCTCAAACCAATCGATGAAATTTGAATAAGCTGATTTGTCAAAAACCCTACTTTGCGTTATAATAATTTCTTTAATTTTATATGACTTCAATATCAACAATATTTGTAAGAAAATTTTTTTGTCCTATTTAACAGCAAAGAATACATTTTTAGGATTTCTTACTCTTGAGGAAGTGAAGGTGCAAATATATATATGCAACATACATGATGAATATATATATATAGATGTGCATTAAAAACTGAATCTGTATTGCATGCAATAGCATAAGTTTAAAATAAAACAACAAAGTGACCGATTCGTCCCCTTTCATCAGAACTGTTAACGGGGAATTTATTATGAGGAAAAAAGAAAAAGTCTGTCATGGGTGACATGAATGAATGGACAGGGAAGGAAGGAAAGATAACTTATACTCAACCAAGCTGCTAGAAGCTGATAGAACAGCAAGTCAAACAAACAATCTCTTTGTTTGCAAAGAGAAGGCTGTTTTGACCTGATGTAAAGCGATTCCAACACCTTGAGATGGAAAAGTGAGTGCGAACTGGCCAAGACGGAAAACCAGTTCACACTGAAATCCATCGCACAAGTTGGATTCTTTATAAATGATCCGCAATGGAAGACCCATAAGTGTTACGAATGGTATCGCCCAAAAGAAAATTTTTTTTAGTATTATCGCAGGTACGTGTTGTTTAATTATACGTCCAACCGCTTGTCGTTCTACCTATGTAGTCGCATCCACAAATATAGGGTTTGAAATAGTAAATAACAGAGTTAATATGGTGGGGGGGTAAAACATCTTTACAATATGATGGAAGTACAGACCTAGTTTGAAAAAACAACACGAACGTTCGCTGCAAAATAACACTCACGTGAACTACATGAAATACGCTTGGCGAAGGATTCACTAATCCTACCCAACCACGGTAAAATGAAGATAGACCGGACATTTACCAACTGAAGCAGGTTTGATTTTGTTGAACCTAGCGGTCTCATCTCGAAAAAACCGATTGAACAATGTTCAACGGATAACCATTGAAAAGATCTCAGTTAAAACAAAGGATTTCATGTTTCAAGGTGTCATCCGAACAGATCATTAACGCCCTATGTGTCAGGGTCCTAATCAAATTAATCTTTTGTTGTTTAGGACAAAAGGAGTCCTAACGGGTATATAGTCCTGTAAAAGTAGACTTCCTGTACACAGAGGTAATAAACAAGGAAGGAGTTCTTGAACAAGAACATCTAAAAAGGGCAAATAAACCATTGACCTCCTTATCTACTGTAAATTTAATGGCAGGATGAACACCATTGAGTAGGGAAAAAATTGATCCACTTCCGATTCATGGCTGAACACACAAAAGTGTCATCAACATACCGAAAGTAAAATATTGGGTCGGCAGAACTTAACAAAAGGCTTTCTTAAAAACCCACAAAAAATATTTACAAAACAGGACCCAAAGGGAACCCATCGCTACACCATCGATCTGACGATACATGATATTGTCGAAACTGAAATCGACAAACATAGTGGCAAATTTCATGAGTTCAACGAACACTTCTTCAGGTATATTCGAGGAGTCAAATCACTGCGATATAACATATCGCTGCAAATATCAAGAGTAGGATAAAGGAACACAAGTGAAGAGGGCACATATGTCAAAGGAACACATAAATCCATCAGTGGCATCACAATTCCGAATGAATTTGGAAAAGAAATGAATCTTAATACAAAAAGGAACTGTAATGCTGCAACACTGGTTGTAACATTATAGCAAGCCACTTTATGACTTTTATGCTGTGAAGACCCAATCATCGATAATATGGGTCTCAACGGGACCACCCTCCTTATGAATCTTAGGTAATCCATATAGACGGGGACGAATAGAACCAGACGGTCTCAAAACTCCTCCGCCATTTTAGAGGAAAGAACACCACTTTTACCCATTTGACAAGACGTTTCTGAAATCGAATTTCAGAAGTCAATGTAGAATCACTGGGTGTCAATGGAACCAAGACGTTTTAAACTTGAAGGGTCATTCAATATAGTTAACATTTTGTTAATGTAGTCATGGCGGTCACTTTTGAGGACAACACCAGATCCCTTATCCGGTTTAGTAATAACAAAGAATGGTTATTTTAAGGGATCTAATAACCTTTTATGGTACCACTTCTCCATTTTCGATTCAGAGAAAGAAAATGGGAGAACTAGCATAAGAATGAGCCTTCATCCAATTTAGCTCAAAGTCGCTGGATTTATTATCAGACACCGGTTGAAGTTTCGAGAGTTGAGCATACAATACTTCAAATTCAGAAAAATATTCTCCTACTAATAGAAGTGAAAGGAATGCTAAAATTCAGGCCGAAGATAGCAAGCTCAATCTCTGAGGGAGAATAAGAAGACAAATTTCTTAACATTTTTCTGTAGCATTTGGTTCAACATTAAATCCTTGGAGATAAATTGTTTCAACTTATTCTGAAAAACTGCTAGCCATCTTAGAACGACAACGTGCAGATACTTTTTTTATGATTATATACCCGTTATTTACTCCTTTGTCCTAAACAACAAAAGATTAATTTTGATTAGGACCCTGACACATAGGGCGTTAATGATCTGTTCGATGACACCTTTGAAACATGAAATCAGTTGTTTAACTGAGATATTTGTGAACAATGGTTATCCGTTGAACATTGTTCAATCGGTTATTCGAGATGAGACCGCTGAAGGTTGGAACAAAAATC
>CAHIKZ030002479.1:3040000-3070000 GCA_903632075.3 Acanthosepion pharaonis | reverse complement strand
CCTGTAGATTATAATGTATCTTTGAAGATCTTCAATAAACTAATAAAATACAAGGATCTCGAAGTGGAAATATCAAAAATATGGTACATGAGGACATCAATAAATCCAAATCTTGTTAAATATCTCGGATTGGAAAAGATTCTGATACTCATTGAAGTGATCTCAGTTAGTCCATGTCTTAAAGAAATACAAAAAATTATACTTATAAGTGCAGCTCATTACATTACGAAGGGATTTATCGATGTAAAATGTGTTTCCTTTTTCTCCTTTTCTTTTTTTACAAAATACTCAGTGGAGAATGTCATGATGCCATTCCTGGCCTCAAGTTGGAATCCGAAAGGAAATGTGTATACAACAGAAACACAAGGAAATACTAACAATACTAGGAACGCCTCATATACTAAGAAAATTAGCATCAATTAAATGACAATTTTCCTATAGGGCCCTAAGGACCATAGTTTAGACCAGCCTCTACATGATACAAAAGCTTGAAACATAACATACACAAAAATAATAATAATAATAATAATAATAAAAAGAGATTAACAGGGATGTGGGGAATGAAACTTAGGATCAAAAATTAATATAATCGGGAGCACTGGGCCATATAAGAAACCGGAATGACAATTTTGCTAACAGTGTCCCAAGTAACATCAACATACGAGTTGCCCAGAAGATCGCCCTACTAGGCACATCTCATATACTAAGAAAATTGCTATTAATTAAATGGACAATTTTCCTATAGGGCATAACCCACCATAGTTTTGAACCTGGCTCTACAGGTTACAAAGCAAGAAACAATATACACAAATAATAATAATAATAATAATACAGTAAATATGGCTTTTTACGGTTTGATTTAATTGATTAGAAGTATTACATAGATGTTATTTCAAAAATATCCCATTCTGATAAAGAACTTGCTATCAGTTGCCTGGCTTTATCCTGTATATTGGTTTAAGAGAGGAAATGGAGGTTGCTCATAGCCGAGTGTCTTTAGTATATATATATATATATATATATATATGTGTGTGTGTGTGTGATGTATAACAAACTGTGTGACAATTTTTAAAGGATCAGGCCGCCGAGCAGACTGAATTACCTGACACGGAGGCATTCTAAGCCCAGCCTGAAATGTTATAAACTGCTTTTATGAAAACCTCTCACCATGTGGCATTGCTAATAATAACTGTTTCCCTATAAGGAAACATTTGGCATTCATTGACCGAGCAGCCAGTACTGCTTTTGGTTGAAATTTCTAAAATCTTTCTTTTAAAAAATAATTTTGTAGGAAAACAGTTTCCTCAAATCCAGTAGCTGTTATCGCTCTTTCTCGTATTGATGGAGTTTTCCTTCCTAACCTTTTCTTTCAAGTGGTGTGGGATGTTAACATCTATGGCATTATTTTCTCTTTGAGTTTTGGTACATTAGGCGGCGTATATTAAATGAGAACTTAATTACCACTTTCTGTAGAAATCGTGATGTCTCACCTCGAATTTGTGATAGAATTGACTTCACTCGTGTTGCTAAACAACATACTGGGTTTTCCGCTTCTAGGAGTGTTTTCAGGAGTACAACGATCCAAAACTCCAATTTTGCTTTGTGTGTGGACGCTTCCATTTGTTAAAATTTGTCTGATGTTTTTATTTCGTTTGAAGGAATTGTGTCGCATCTAAGCTTAGAAAATAATCACAATAATAATCAGAAGATGGACAGAAAGAAAAAGGTGTTTGAGTAGGCCATGTATTTTACGTCTGCTTCAGTGAAATGCAAAAACCTTGTCAATTGAATCTTTTCATTTGTATCCGCTTACTTCTTTATACAATGACCCGCATTCATGCTTAGGATTGTTATTGCAGCATTTAGTTAAAACCCGTGAAGCTCAAATATTTAACGATGCGATAGGGGAATTTCTACGGATGGTTTTATTGTTGTAGTGTATTCGATCCTAACCTGGTGACCATACTTTCGGCCTTGTGCCACATCTAAGCTAAGCTTAGAAAATCACTATTAACTTAAGGATTATGATGTACTAGCAGTAGAGCCCGGCATTGCCCGGGGATGTAACAGTAAGAGAGATCAAGTATCGACCATCATAAAGACTGAAAAATGAAATTGACAAAGATTGTTTAAGGTTGACGGACACGCATGTCTTAATTAGTTTTTTTATGTTTGTTTGTTTTTTTTACGAATTGGTCAAACACAAACTCAAACAAAAGCATTGTTTTCAATCGTTATGAGTCTATCGATTGAATAGAATTTTATTATAAACAATTGTCTTGTAAATGGAATTTATAAAGCATTCTGAATGTAAAAATAAAGAAAAAAAAGTGTGCAAGACAATAAAAACACTACTGCCAAAAAAAAAAGTGAAGTTTTGTTGAAATCGGTTGAAAAATGTAGGAAATCCGATCCCATATATAAACGAACACAGACACACACTCACAAACAACCTGGGTTTTATAATAAGTAAAACTCGATATGAGTTGTCCCCGTTTCATTCTCGATAGCGATGCCTCTTAATCGTGTTTTCAAATTGATTTCGTGCAAAAACAATTGTGTTTTTCTAATTTTTGGCGCTGTCAGAACCACCGCAAGATAATTTTACGTAGTCATATGAAGTTTTGTTGAAATCGGTTGAAAAATGTAGGAAATCCGATCCAATATATAAACGAACAGACACACACACATAACCTGGGTTTTATAATAAGTATGATTACAAAATTAAGATAGAAAAGATGTATAATTTTCGCAGAAACTACTAGTAATTTTATTTCCACTTGGTGCATCAGTTATAATCAACCTGCAACAGTGCTACGTCGATACAGTGTGTTGAAGAAACCAGACGTTTAGTTCATATATATATATATATATATATATATATATATATATATATATATATTGTTTCTTCTCTCTCTTGCTTTCCTGTCTTCCGACCCTCAAAATTTCAGTCGTTGTCTTAAATCCTGTTTTTTCATGTCCTGTTTCCTTCATTCTCAATTGTATTCTAGCGGTTTTTATCGCCTTGCTCGAGGTGAAACGAATAAAAAATATATATTTATATATTAATCGCAAACCGGATTTCGTCAAGGCGTTTTATTTTAAGGTTTATTATGGTTTGTTTTACGGCATATCAATCTCAATAGGCTATTTAATGCCGACAAGATTTTTTTATCCGTCCTGAGTATGACGATAAACTATATCCGCGTCCTGGGTCAGACGATAAATTACATCTAACAGCAAGGCCTCTGATCAGGAGGCTTCGAGGGGGGTGGAACCACCTATTAGTTGCTGTTATTCCTGCGTCAACCATGACCCGGGGTGGTAGCGCCTGTTAGGGTCCCATCTATGGGCAGATGGGCACTATGAAAGTGTAAAAATACCAGTAATATGTTTTTGTTAAAAAAATTATCAGCAATTAATTTTTGAAGAAAAAATTATTACATATTACATTACCAGCAATAGTTTTTTTTACGTTACCAGCAATACATTTTTGAAAAAAAAATTACCAGCAATAAAAATCTTTTTTAGCATTAAATAACTCATTGAGGTTGATATGCCGTAAAACAAAACGAATCAAACTAAACCAAGATTTTTATTGCTGCTAATATTTTTTTTCAAAATGTATTGCTGGTAAAAAAATTTTGAAAAAAAGTATTGCTATACCTATTTCTATAGTAACATATTGTTTTGACCCCTTTTGGGGGTTAACTATTTGCCCATTGCTGGGACCCTGACAAGTGCTACCACCTCGGGTCAGGGTGGACCTGGGAGCACAACCAACTAAAAGGTGATTCCACGTTCCTCAAAGCCTTATAAAAGGCCTTGTTGTCGGATGTAGTTTATCGTCTTGCCCAGGACGCGGATATAGTTTATCGCCATACCCAGGACAGTTGGTTTTAAGTGATTTAAGATTACTTACCCAGACTCAATCGTAAATATTATTATTTGATTGTTCATCGGTGTTAATTGAAGTTGTTAAGCATTTTAACAAAGAAAAGAGTACTGAGCTGGTATGTGACATCTGTCCTCCTTTACGACAACGCATTTTGGACGGTGTCCTCAAAGAAAAGAACAGACTCGCGGCAACTGAGATATGGCTCTACAGACGGATGATGAGGATATCATGGACCGAGCGTGTGAGCAACGATGATGTTTTGGAGAGGATACAAAGAGGAAGCTCTTATACTTAACATCAAGAAGAGGCAGCTGACATTTCTGGGAGACGTAATCAGAAAAGAGGGCTTGGAGAATATGATACTCACAGGTCGAATAGAAGGAAAGAGAGGCAAGGGAAAGCAACGCATGACATATCTAGCGGGCTTAAGCAAGTGGATGACAGAACATGGCATGGGGAAACTAACAAAGGGACAAAACCTATTGACAGCTACAAGGGATAGGAGGAAGTGGAGGGCCATGATCGCCTACATCCTGCATGGACAAGAAACAATTATTCCCAGATATGGTAGCAATACTCTATTTTTGGTCTGATCAGGCTCTGGTAAAGCTAAGATAGAGAGTAGTAGAAGGGGTTAGATGCTTTCTAGAGCAGTAGGAGGAACTGATTGTTTTTCCGGGATCTTTAGTGATGGATCGCATAAAGGAATTCCTTTTGAACTTTGGAATAAGCTTAAGTCGCAATAGATTTACAAGCCACTAAGTCTCAATGCAAGTACATGTGTTCATCATGAATGGAAAAAAAAACTCAAGGTTTCCTTTGTGATGAGTAAAGATTACTGAATTGGTTTTGGAGGTACTAAATGTTACAAGCCAGTTTCTATCCAGGTACAAGGATTAGCTTAAAAGCTAACAGGCTGACTAAGAATGCTAGAGCTGTGAAATCTTTCATGCGTTAATTTCAAGTCTTCTTAATAACTGTATTCTTTTTGTTCCTCTAGGAGGGTGGGCTGAAAAGCTAACAGGCTGATTAAGAATGACTGCAGCTAGAGCTGTGAAGTCTTTCATGCGTTAATTTCAAGTCTTCTTAATAACTGTATTCTTTTTGTTCCTCTAGGAGGGTGGGCTGAAAAGCTAACAGGCTGATTAAGAATGACTGCAGCTAGAGCTGTGAAGTCTTTCATGCGTTAATTTCAAGTTTTTAATAACTGTATTCTTTTTTTTTCCTCTAGGAGGGTGGGCTGAAAAGCTAACAGGCTGATTAAGAATGACTGCAGCTAGAGCTGTGTGAAGTCTTTCATGCGTTAATTTCAAGTCTTCTTAATAACTGTATTCTTTTTGTTCCTCTAGGAGGGTGGGCTGAAAAGCTAACAGGCTGATTAAGAATGACTGCAGCTAGAACTGTGAAGTCTTTCATGCGTTAATTTCAAGTCTTCTTAATAACTGTATTCTTTTTTTTCCTCTAGGAGGGGGCTGAAAAAGCTAACAGGCTGATTAAGAATGACTGCAGCTAGAGCTGTGAAGTCTTTCATGCGTTAATTTCAAGTCTTCTTAATAACTGTATTCTTTTTGTCCCTCTAGGAGAGTGGGCTGAAAAGCTAACAGGCTGACTAAGAAAGACCGATGCTAGAGCTGTGAAGTCTTTCATGCGTTAATTTCAATTCTAATTCTTAATAAATGTATTGTTTATTTCACAGCTCTAGCATCACTCCTTCATAGTCAGCCTATGAACCTTTCAGCCCATCTCCTATATTTACGAATGATGTGAGAGCGTCTCTAGGCAGATCATTAATATTTACGTTTCCCGTCAAAAATTCTATGAACTTTTGTTTCGACCCAATATAATAAGGTGTGATTGAAGATTTACCAAGAGTTATAAAGGATTATATAAAAAGTATAAAAGCCTTTAAACGTACCTGTATGTCGGGATTATCTTCCACCAGCTGTCGAGCAATATCTTTGCATAAGGCTGGCGTATTTTTCGGAATATCAGCGTCGCTTTCCCATTCTCTTTTTGGTGAGTGAGCGTATGTTCCAGCGGGTGTCGCGTGAGTCACCCTTGTAGTGGTGACCACACCCACCGATTTGCCTGGATACAGAGAACAAAAAATATATTTAAACAATCTATGAGAGATAATTCGGTTACACAACATTCCAGGAAATCAATATATTTTGAATTCTAATTCATATTGAAAATCGACAAATAAAAATATTTTAATCCCATCATAAACATAGTAAAATGAAAACTGGTATAATCAGTTTTTTTTTTTTTTTATCTCAGTGCTTTTAGAATATATAGCCCCCACCATCTAAACCAGGGGTCGTCAAACTTTTTTTTTTTTTTTTTAAATAAAGTGCCCCTTTTTATTTTCCTTCCCCCAGCGACGCCCATTTAAAATATCTTTGAACCTTAAAACTTGCACTGATGTAGACAATTAAAATGTTAACTAAAACGGATGAAAAGTTAAGAAATTTGGATCAGGTTCAAAATAAGCGGAATCAGGTTCAGAATTTTACCCCGAAAATATATTTACGAATATCGGAAAATGAGGTTGAAACGTCGACTGCTTGGGATCAAGAACGTTTACGGGATGTTCAGCGAGTCCGATACGAAGGTTGACAAAATTCAAAGGAAAGAAACAGACGACAACGCTAGTTCATAGAAATCAGAAAGAGAAACTTTATTTTACAATAAAAATCACGAAAGAGAATAATAAAATGAAAATTTTGTACTTATTTTGTACTTATAATGGTCTTTGAGGTGCTATGAGAATTTTCCCAGCCATTTAACACGTAATATTTAAACGTATTGGGATGGCCAAGGACACATTCCAAACGCTGGGCAGAGTATTGCGTGACAGGAGGATTTCTTTGGTAACAAAGAAAAGAATACTGAGCGGTTACGTGACATCTGTCCTTTACGACAGCGAATGTTGGACGATTTTCACCAAAGAGACTCGAGGCGAAGAGATGTGGTTCTACAGAAGGATGCTAAGGATATCATGGACCGAGCGTGTGAGCAACAATGAGGCCTTAGAGAGGTTGAAAACAAGGAGGAGGCTTATACTTAACATCAGGAAGGAGCTGCTGAAGTTTCTAGGACACATAATGAGGAAGGAGGGCCGGGAGAATCTGATACTCACGGGTCGAATAGAGGGAAAGAGAGACAAGGGTAAACAACATGTGACATACCTAGCGGACTTAAGTAAGTGGATGACAGAACGTGGTCTAGGACAGGAAGCAGAGGGAAGGAACTTGTTGAGAGTTGCAAGGGATAGAAGGAGGTGGAGAGCCATGATCGCCTACGTCCTAAACAAGGAGGAGGCTTATACTTAACATCAGGAAGAGGTTGCTGAAGTTTCTGGGACACATAATGAGGAAGGAGGGCCTGGAGAATCTGATACTCACGGGTCGAATGGAGAGAAAGAGAGACAAGGGAAAAAAGCGTGACATATCTGGCGGGCTTAAGCAAGTGGGGCCTGGGGCGGTGACAGAGAGGAGGGACTTGTTGAGAGATGCAGGAATAGAGGGATTTGGAGAACCATGATCGCCTACGTCCTGAAAGAACATGGCACATCTAAAGAAATAATCTTTGTATTCACATTACAATTATATTTACAAACAGCAGAAACGAAAAATTCATATGATTAACTGTTATAATTTTAATTAATAACAGTTTCAAACGACATCTGGGGGTGGGGGTCTTAAAAAAAGAGTTATAAATTTGGTTTCACTCTTTAAAACTTTCGGCACACTATATCGGGGATAAGAAAAGATCTACATGAAGATCTTAATTACGACAGCTAGTCAAAAATGATTCACACTTTCGTCATCACATATCTTTAGGTTTGTCACACTGCCTCCTGCTCATGCGTGCTTATAGTTGGTACTATTGTGGTCACGGGATCGAAGTTTGAACGCGCCAGTTTTATTGCTGCTGTTACAGTGTGTGAATGACCGCTCCGCTAGCAGTGTTGCCATCTTGGTACCAAAGAGAAAACTTCATCAGAACAATTTCTATGAAAATATTTACAGAAAAGACGCACGGAAGTTACGCCGGTGAAAAAGGGACTGATGCTGAGATGCAAGGTCAGAACCAATAAAATTACGGATTCTTCTTCGGATCTTATTTAGAATCTCTAAATACATAGCAGAAACACCAGACCTGATGTGGCAGCAAGATTCTATGCATGGACGATTAGTAGACTTATGAATGCGTAAGAGAGATTCTGGTGAGAGCAATTGTCTAACACGACACAGTGAACTGACCTACCTACTAGCAAACTTAGCATTTGATTCAATGTAATCTTTCCACTTCATGTCAACGGAAAACTTTAGCTTAAGGCGCAATAGGTCATTCTCCTGGAGGCTAGCATCATCCATAGTGATGAAAGCAAAAATATTCTCTTTTGTGTGTGTGTGTGTGTGTGTGTGTGTGTGTGTGTGTGTGTGTGTGTGTGTGTGTGTATATAATTATATTGAAGTTTTCGGCTCTTGTTTTGAAGCATGAGAACTCTTATGTAGCGTGTTGGAATCATATTTTTAAATAATTATATTTATGCTCTACTTTTGTATCGAGCACTATTTTTTAAAAATAATAACAAAAATACTAAAGAACTTTGGATTATTTACCTAACGAGTTCTTTCCTATTTTCTATATATTTTTCACGCACACACACACACATATATATTATATATATATGATAAGACGGAGACCTTAATTATCCATTCCGATTGTAATTTATTTCGTAAACATCGAGGTGTTGAACTCTTCAGATCAAAATCTAATATTAAATCGATTTCGCCACAAGCAAGGAAGTAAAGTCACTGAGACACTAGTGGTTACTGGGTGCGGAAGAGTTTGAAACATTAACATTGCTAAGGAGGAAGAACAAAAGAATAGTACTCCGGAAAACAGCAGATAGCAATTGAGATTGCATTTAAATTTTTTAAGATTAAATTTGGCTGGAAAGTATGAAGCCGGCAGAGAGTTCCACAAGCGAGAAGTACGAGAAAAGAAACAGTTAGCATAGAACTTACGATTTCTTGCGGCCAACACAGCTGTAAACTGCGTTTAAATTCAAAGAGTCTAGGCACCATAACGGAGAGAGATATTTATTCAGCAATGTGGCACAAGGCTAAATGGGGAATGGGGAAAAGGATGGTCGTCTTCTGTCTTAAATTTAATCTTAGCTAGCCACAAACACTGACCCAAACATTCCACAATATTCCTCGCGCCCAAACAACACATTCTTACTTACCTTTCTTACTACATCCACCATAATACCTCATTGTCTTAGATACTTCTATGGTAATTGTTCGGGTGTGTTCTTTGCTATTTCTTTTTTAATTTTTTGAAAAAGAGTTTTTATATTGTAAATACTCCTTGGGGTTTAGATTTTAAATAATTGTTTTATTCCCCTCCCCTCACAGACAAGAATTGTACATATGGTGACTAGTTAGGATTTTATTTTATTTAGTTTTTTTTTTTTTTGTAAATAGTTTTCATAATATAAATACACATTGGGATTAGATTTTAAATAAAATAAAAACAACAATTTAAAATAATAAAACAACAGAGAAGGTTTATGTCAATAAAAGTTAGACTCTCCAACAGGTGAAGATACGATTTAGTTTGTTTAATGGCATATCAACTCCTTATGGGTCATTTAATGCCAAAATTTAAATTTCATGGGAGCTTTGGTAATTTTTTTAATTAGAATCTGTTACTGTTTTACTATTTTTACACTTTCATAGTGTTTTGACCTCAGTTTTTGGGGGTTCACTATAGCTGGGATGCTAACAGGTGCTATCACCCTCTCTCTGGGTGAACCTGAGAACGGTATCAATTAAGAGGTCGTCCCACGCTCCTTAAAACCTCTCGATCAGATGCCTTGCTGCCGGTTATAGCTTATCCTCATACCCAGAACGAAACAGCTGAAGGACAACATTCAGACAGAGCACTAGACCCTGAAACACTGAGTGCTGCGATAGAAAGGCTTTTTATTTTCTATATCAGGTCTATATTATACTATGGTATCGTGAAATAGATATAAAAAAATAAAGAAGTTATTAAATTTTTAAATCCCTTGGTGAATTTGAGGCCAGCCTGTATGTATCTCTTCGAGATTATTTTCCTTATCACGCGTGCACATATGAGGGTCATAGGTTTTCACCTCGAGGGTCACCACTGGCGGTGGGTGAATCGCCGATCTCCGCCATCGCCGATCTCCACTGAGGCTTATCTCAGGTCAAAACGGCACCTGGCTTTTCTTTGATGGTCTCGTATGAAATTTGAGTTCAAAGCTTATTTTGGTATCATGCTGTTGCTTGTTCGGCGGCTAGGAAAGTTAGTTCACTGTGTCGTAATAGAATATTTTTCTCACCAGAATCTATCTTATACACTAATCTTCGGTAAAGTGACTCATTGCGCCTTCTCGCTGACATGAAGTGGAAAGATTATATTGAATCAATTGCTAGGTCTGATGCTAGGAAAGTTGGTTCACTGTGTTGCGCTAGACAATCTTTCCCGCCAGAATCTATATTACTCATAAGTCTATCATTCGTCCTTTCTTCGAATATTGCTGTCACATGTGGTCAGGTGCTCTTGCTATATATTCAGAGATCCTTGATAAAATCCAAATAATCTGCATTGTTATTGGTCCTGACCCAGCATCTCGGCATCAGTCACTTTCCCACCGCTGTAATGTAGTTTCCCCGTTCATATTCTATAAATACTTTCATGGTAATTGTTCTCATGAGCTTCCCCCTATAGTACCTAGACTTTATGCATTAAGCGCAGTACTAGATTGGCGGAAAGGTCTCATCATTTTACACTTGAAATAGCTAGATGTAGCCGTAAGTTCTCTGATAACAGTTTCTTCTCTCACACTTTTCACTTGTGGAACTCTTTAGGTCTCCGTGTATATTTAAGTAACTCACCCGCAATATCCAAATTACAGACAAACAATATTATTATTAATTCACATGTCCTTTAAGGAACAGTGTTCCTGATTAATCCACATTATGAATAATTATATTGGATATGCTACAACACGTTTAAAAAAGAAGACTCACTTTACGTCTCTCTGACTATAGCTCAATTAGGTCTCATTTAAATAAACAATATAATAGCCTACAATAATAATAATAATAATATAATAATAATACACATGTAAAAATGCTAAAAATAATTGAAGAATTATTAATGCAAAAAGAAAAAGCCAATACTTAAGAGTATTAACTACGGACATGGCCACAATGTGATGACCGTGTTTGGAAAATAAAACATTCCTGTAGCACTAGATAAATTGATTTTTTTAATAGTTACCGATGTACACACTAGTCGCATTAATCAAGGGATTCATATATATGTTTTTGATCGTTAATTATTTACAATTAAAATTTGTTTTAATCGCGTTCCAGTTTTTCCTCCTCATTCAATATTTTTTGTGAATTGTGCCTTGAGTTAGCTTAAATGTGCCAACATTCATCTTTTGAAAAAGTGTTGGGTGAAATGGAATCCTTAAAGGTGCATAGAAATGACGTTATCTTTGTTTAAATCTGTGTTCGTCTTCTTAGGGTTCAAGTCCTTGTGTATATATATATATATATATATATATATATATATATATATATATATATACATACACAGTACATTTGATAAATCTTTCGGTATATAATCCAAGTGGATCCTAATATAAAATATTGAAACTGTTTCACAAAAAGAGCTCAATATATTTATTATAACAGCGCATATAAATAGTATTACACGACAAAATTCAAAATTACCTCACATGGGGTGGGGATAGATCTATTTCAACCGATGAAACTACGTCAGTGTTATTCAACCCCGGTGTATAGACTGAGTTCGTGTTGAAATAAGAGATTTTACTTTGACAACCGTCGAAAAGTTCATCCAGAATTTAACCATTTCGACTGCTGTCAAAGTTAAATTTTTAATTCCAACACGAATTCAGTCTATACACCGGGGTTGAATAACACTGGTGTAGTTGTCGTCAATTGAAATAGATATATCCCCCAATATGAGGTAATTTTGGATTTTACGGTGCAATACGAAATATTAATTCTTCTAGATTATAAAATAAAAATAAAAGGAGAAATAACTCCAATTTATAAAGAGAACATATTTATGGAAATGAAAGACTATTTTTATGAACTGTTAATTTGAGCACCAACAGCAGATTTATTAAGAACAGCTTTCAATCAGTTCTTCAAACAGAAGAAAGATTCTCTTGATCTTTTAAGACTTAAACGATGAACAACATCCGTTAATGTTTCCCTTGAAATCAGCAAATATCGTCCATTGATTTAAACTCTACGCCCAGCCCCGCCCCCGCCCACAACGATACAGGCATCATTTATTTATATTTCGTATCTATATGAGCAAATGGCAACTCCAAGATGCTCCTAGGATTCACGAGGTTATGGTTATTTTCTGGGTAATTTACCGACAAATAAACTGGAAAGAACACCCCTACACCCCCACCAAAAAAAAAAAAAAAGGTTGCTATGTCTGCGGGCAGATTTCTCAAAGAAATACAGGTTATTTAAAGCCAGAAAATATTTTAAGATTGTAAGAATTTTTTTTGTGGAATTAATGAATTCCTGATACAATTTTTACTAATTAACCCATAGCTTGTGAAGAAAAGATGGATTCATACCTTTCCCAAAACTCATTTGTACGTAATCGAATAGAACGAACCCGACTGACCTTTCTGTCGAATACTACCCGTCACTTCATTAGTTACATGGTCAACTCGTTGTCTTTCTCGTATCCAAGAATTTAATTTCTTCTTTGCTAAGCCCTTTTTACAATGATGGCGTTGATGATTAAGCAGACGAATTCTTGCATGGTAATTTTGGTGGAGGACGAAGTCAAACTCGACTTCCAATTCCGAGCCATTAACCATTGCACCCATCTAAGTACTAACCAAGCTCTACGTTGCTTAACTTCGATGATCGTACGAAAACTAGTATTATAGACGTAAGCCCGCTTTCAGTAAATGGACACGTACTGAACTAGTGATATCGAATATATAAAGCTCAGGAATTGGGTGTATGTCTGCTTGGAACCCTGAAAATTTACCCTTAAACTGTCCAGCCTCTGGGGATTGAACTCACAATAAATATGCCGCACGGAATAATAGCCTACTTGTTTTCTGAGCGTTTTTTTTTTTTTGTGTTCGGCGAGATAGTAATCTACAGAGACTGTTTCGCTGCATCACAGGTCTTCAGTGTGGCTAGATGTCCGATTGCTTCAAGCCGGGATCGAAACTCACTGATTTGGCATCAATCAGAGATCCTACCCCTCAGCAGTAGCGGCTCGGATTGAGGAATCGGAGAGCCGAGTTCGAATTCCAGTCGAATCCATTACATTCACTTTACGTGCTAATACTTATTAGGAAAGGTATGAATCCTCTTCTTCTCTCCCACGACCCCAGCTGTGAGTAAATAGCAGGACAGACCGAGTTCTATAGCCTTGGATGGCAACTGGTCTACAGCAGAAAGAAATGGCAACCTACCGCGGGAAAAAAAACTGCCTCATCAGTTATATATAAAAAAATACATGATCGCCTAAGCGTGTATCCCGCATGACACACAACTGACTGACTGAGGTAGTAATAGTTTAAATCCCTGGGCCGGACAGTGCGTGATTGGACTCAGTTGGAACGGGTGCGCAATAACTGAGCAGTACTAAAAGCAAGAACTGGATGAGATATCCGGGCAGTGGAACGAGAACAGTCTACAGCAGTGAATTAAATAAAGCAGACTGTTCGAAATTCCCTGTAGGTTACCAGGATCGGTGTATACCTGATGAAGGTCTGAGGGCACAGCGTTCGAAACGTTGTGATAACAAGGACAAAATTGAGGACAGTAGTTCGCACTTAAGTAGTATATCATTGTATATAAGAAGTAAAACTCACCCTTTTTCTGTGACCATACCAGAATTGACGATATTTTGCCCTGAGTAATTTTATCATTGCAAACTCCGTATGATACCCGAGCGTCAAGGCCGATAACTCCTTTGTTAATTTTGACTCCACTTAAATAAGCCGTGGCTGTAGCTGCCGAATCAGGTGTGATTCTGTCTTCGCAATAAGTCTGTTTAATAAAAAAAGACATTTAACTTGAAACTGATGAAAGTCAGATTGGGTTGCAAGATTAATAAACACGAGCATCTGTCCAAACAACAATATATGCTTGATAACATTGTGAGACGAAACGTTTACATCATTAAATAAATTATTTCGATGAGTACCTTTTCATTTGTTTCATTGAGATCTGCGTTTCGGCTGGCCTATTTCCCGTCCTTCATCAGATATTTTCTTATATTTGCTAATGTAGGCTTCGTCCACTATATATATCCTATCTCGCCACCAATACAAAACCAGTTCCACTTTCTCTCTCCACCTCACTCTTACCCCCCTCTCTCTTGCATCCTCTCTCTCCACCTCACTCTTACCCACCTCCCTCTCTCTCCACCTCACTCTTACCCACCTCCCTCACCTCTCTTCCCTCCCCTCTCTTCCCTTACCCACCTCCCTCTCTCTTCCTCCTCTTACCCACCTCCCTCTCTTCCTCCCACCCTTACCCACCTCCCTCTCTCTTCACTTCTCTCTCACCACCTCTCTCTTCACTTCTCTCTCACCACCTCTCTCTTCACTTCTCTCTCACCACCTCTCTCTTCACTTCTCTCTCACCACCTCTCTCTTCACTTCTCTCTCACCACCTCTCTCTTCACTTCTCTCTTCACCACCTCTCTCACCACCTCTCTCTTCACTTCTCTCTCACCACCTCTCTCTTCACTTCTCTCTCTCCACCTCACTCTTACCCCCTCTCTCCAGCTCTTTCTTACCTCCTCTCTCTTCACCTCTCTCGCCTACTCGACTCTTTCTCTCACTCTTTCCACCTCTCTGATTGCGTGCGTGCCTATTTACATTAAAAAAAAAACAAAAAAAAATAATATTTAAAAATATTTTTTGCAATATTTAAAAAATAATTTCACGTGAATAGGATTTTAAAATATTTTTTGGCGTATTAAAATTTATTTTTTAAGTTTATCTGATTTAAAAAAATATTTAAGTGAATAAGATTTTGAAATACGAGTTGTTTATACACTAAGAATTTTTATTTCAACTTTATTCAAACACAATTTTTTTAATGTTGAAATCAACTTCAGTGTTTTCTAACTTGCACCGTCAGTGACCCAACGGTCACGAGTAGTCTAGTATATATATATATATATATATATATATATATATATATATATATATATGTGTGTGTGTGTGAAGACATTATGAATAAATTTTCCTTTCGTCTTTATGAATAAAGACGAAAAAGAAAAATATATATATATATATATATATATATATATATATATATATATATATAACAACACTCAAAAACATAACAGGTAGAACTGTTAAACCTATTAATAATAATAAACAAGTTAAGCTCATCAAATATTATAAAAAATTTAAAACAATTGAGCTCAGTCTCTAATAACCCTACAACCCACACAACTAAATACTTTGCAAAAACCAAATGTAGTGTATTAAGTTACATACCCGTTCAGAGATTGTATCTCTGATACTAATAACACGCATACTACATATATTGGTCTTACTACAACCACACTCTCCCGTAGACTTACCCGTCACCTTTCTGATCTTAGCTCTATTAAACAACATTTCTTAGAAAAACATAACCATGTACATAATATTAAAGAGATATTAGTTGATAACACAATAATACTCACACATACACACACAGTAAAAAGAATGCATTTTGTCTAATCCTTTCTTCTCGCTTTCCTTCTTTTACAGGAGTTCTTGTAGTTTTCTTTCTATGTCTGCTATCAAAACTGTCATCTGCATATCTTATGTGGTCAAGATTGTGGCCGCCAATAATGAATCCTGGTAGGACTTCTAATTCTCTCAGAATCGACTCATTAATATTTTGCCGTCTCTGTCTTCTGCTAACAGTCAACCCGTTACATGGACAAACCGTTGTTGTCAGCTTTATCTCGTATCCAAGAATTTAATTTCCTCTTTGCTTTCTATAAGATGATGGCGTCGATGTCTGTTATATTATAATAAAATGCCGCTGACGACACTTTTTGTTTGAACGCCAGGGAACAAACATGCGATCTCATTAAACTAGTTAGATCACGTGACCATAGAGAACACGTATATATAGAGGAAGCCGCGTGACGTCTAGTTGTGTTTGCTATTCTAGTCTCCTCCATTACTGTGTATTCGCTATTTCTCCTCTATCCCCTATACTATTCAGATTGCTTGTCTGTTCTCACTATACGAAGTACTATTACTATGGGTATTATTTAAAATCGTCTGATACGAGCATTAGTCTTTGGCGTATTATAATTGGTATCTGCGATTACAAAGTTTCTACTAGGTAGGCATCAAGTAAGCATACGTTGTCATCACAACAGTGACAACAAAGAACCGTTTTGACGACATAACAATATCTTGGACCAATTCTTGTATGGAAGAGCCGATGGAATTGACTGTATGGTAATGTTGGCGGAGGACGAATTCGATTTTGTCAATCCTTTCTCTCTTGTCGTTTGACTTCTTCCCTTTCTGTTCTGGTCGTTTCGAAGTTTTTACTTTCAATGGAACACCAGTTGGAACGATTTCGTGTTTTTTGCTTCAAACGATTTAAGCCAGTCCAATAGTTTAGAATTGCTTTGACTTGTTCCTTGTATCTCCGGATTGAGCAACCGCATGATTTTTTTTTCCATGAAGTTATCTCGCTGAATAAGAGTTGACGTGGAAATCTTTCCATTCTTGCTAACAGACAATAAACTGAAGGAGAGGTACTGCCCGAGGAATGTCATTCACCCCGGGTTTGAGCTTTATATCAATTTCAGATTTTCTTGATAGAAACGAATTTAAAAAAATAAAATAATTGTATATTAATTTACAGTTAAGTAGTTTTGGCGACTATGTCAAGTAGAAGTCAAAGTGGCAAGTGAAATATTTGCTTGTTTTTAGATTTGTTCTTTGCATATTTCAACTTGGATAAATCCTTACTATAATATTTTCAAACAATGTCCCATACTTAAGAAAAGTTTTTTGCCTGTTTTGTCATTACATTTTCACTGTTGTAGGCATGAGTGTGGAATTTGAGATTTTTCTGGGAATATCGAACAAAAGGTTTTATTTTATGCAAAATCAGGTCTCAAAAATTTACACTTCAATTCTCTAATTGATGAAAGTCAGCCCATTTCAAATCAATACCTCTGAATAAAAGTAATATTCATAGATAAATATACAATTTGTTTCTACAGTTTATATTCTACGGACGCGATTTGTGAGTCAAATGTTATATTGCAAAGAAGAATGGTCGGCTTTATCCCGTACCCAAGGATTTAATTTCTTCTTTTCTGATCGCTTCCTTCATGATGATGAAGGTTTTGCTGTGCTGTCTTCCAGTTTTGGCAGAGAGGAACCTGGACGAGGCTGGGACGAAGGGTAGAGTTTCGTCCGGGAGGTAGACAGATCCTCGCCCGTTTATGCGGGTTCTACAGGGATTTTTTGGCCGAGCCTACAGGCTCGGATGACCTACGGCCATGTGCCACATATATCCCTCGAGGTGGGTGGCTGTTAAATATTAACAGTGATATATACTGTTCTACCGAGACTGTGACTGTTCACAGCTCCTGTCGAACTCTCTGCCAAGGAACCCGGACGAGGCTGTGCCGAAGGGCAGAGTTTCGTCCGTCTTGCAGACAGACCCGAATCCGTTTGTGCGGGTTCTACGGTGATTTTTTGGCCGAGCCTACGGGATCGTATGAGCCACGTTAAAATTGGCCTTGTGCCACATGTGCCCACGTGGGGCACTGAATATAACAGTGATATAGAGTGTTCACAGCTCCTGTTGTACTCTCTGCCTTTGGTAGAGAGGAACCCGGACGAGGCTGTGCCGAAGGGCAGAGTTTCGTCCAGGGAGGTAGACAGACCCGAACCCTTTTATGCGTGTTCTACATGGATTTGGGGCCGAGCCTACGGGCTCGGATGACCCACGTTAAACTCGGTCTTGTGCCACATATATGCCTCTTGGGTGGGCTGTTAAATATTAACAGTAATAGACTGAACACTGGTCAACCTAGTCGTGTAACACACTTCTGTTGTATTTATTATTCAATACATTATTTATCTGCAACCTCTTGTTTTGTTGAGCATGGAAGATCCTATGGCATTGACCACAGACTAATATTGTCCACCAACATTATTATGTAGTCAATGTCATCTGACGAGGTCAATTTTGTCGAGCCTTTCTCTCATGTCGTTTTTCTTCCGGTGACATCGAGGTTTTTGGTTCCGATAGTGAATGAACACCGCTTTTTGGTACTTTCTCGATTTAGGCTCAAATCCAGTGGTTTTCCGTGTTGTTTTGAGTTGCTCTCTCTGTCTTCCAAGACAGCGAACCCGATGGTCTATTCCCCTGAAGAGAGCACGCTAAATAAGACTTGTTGTGGAAACCTTGACTCTTCCATCCTTGCTATATGTCCTGACCATCGAAGACGGTGTTTCATGACCAGCGATTCGATGTTGGCTCATTCCAGGTCTTCAGTGTTGGTCACATAGTGATTGCGTTTGATATTCTTTTGCTGGTGAAAGCGTTCTAATTTTTAGATATAGAGTCCAGGTTTTGCAGCCATATAGCAAAGCTGAAATGACAACAGCATTATAGACCATAATTTTTGTTGTTAAGTCCATATCCTTGTTTTTGGAGACGCGTTAAGATCAGCGTTCCAAATGTCGCGTGTATAGCTTCAATTCTGCGTTCCACATGATGTGGAATACAGAATAGCGGCTGCACCATTTTTATTATTAGAATTTCTTCTGTTGAAATCCTCGCGGTATTTAGTAATGGTTTTTGCCGAGATTTACAAACTACCTTTCGTTCAATTTTGCAAACCAACCAATGAAATTTGAATAAGCTGATTTGTTTGGAAAAATGTTTTGGCAAAAACCCTACTTGACGGTTTAATAATTTCATTAATTTAATTTTATAGGACTTCATGGTAAGCAATATTTTTAAGAAAATTTCTTTTTCACATCAAAGAATAAATTCTTAGTAGTTCTTACTCTTGAGCATGCAACATACAACTGGCCATGCATAAATGTTTCTTTCTGGAGCTAAATTCCAACTTTTTGAAGCGTTTGGCCTTGGGATTTGTTTATATTTCTTGCGAACTGGAAACTGGATTCTTGTATATATATATATAAAAAACTTAAAGAAAATATATGCAAAAAAACAATATTATTTTTTTATTAAATAAGTATTTGTTATTTTAATCATTAAATTGTTTTTAAAATATTGGGAATTTTTTGTATGTTAATTAATAAAACTTTTAATTTTTCCATAAAAATGAATTAAAATTTATTGTACTAAGCTACGCACCCTAGTACTTTGTACCTCCTTACCTGTTCGAACTTCTCAAAATTTGGTTTCGATCGGGCAATGTATGGCTATTTTAGAGGGTGGGACGAACGGAATAACAGAAGTCACAGAATTTTATACATACAGGATGCCCCCACAAAAAAAAAAAAAAAAAAAAAAAAAAAAAAAAAAAACAAGAAAATTTAAATTTTCTATATGATGAAAAAATTAACAAAAAATAATTATATTTTAGTATGAACTAAAAAAAATAACTAACAATTTTTGTTTAACCATTTGCTGTTCCAAGATGGTGCAGTTATCAAATTTTCATCGCGAGGTGATTCTACTCTTGAAGAAAGAACATCCAACTTGGGGGACTGGAAAAATGACAAGAAATTCTGCCAGAGCTTGAACACCACATCTAACATTTGTGTTTTTGTTCTGTTTTAAGCTACTAAATGTCTGTTCTTTGCTTTCGTTTCAAATGACTGTAACAAAGATTCCAACAATTAAACTGTAGAAAATTTCTTGTTTTTTTTAGGGGGGGTCGGAGGGGAGGCATCCTGTAGACAGAAACATGGACAAATAGTACTAAATAAATTAGTAAGCAGTTATCGTCATAATGAAATAAAAAATAAGTTACCTTGACTAAAGCCAGGTGAGGAAATTTATCGAAACTCAGCATGTATCCTTCAGGGTCTACCCCTTTTTGCTCGCCCTTGTAGATCCTTCCAGCTGTGATTGTGCTGATTCCCATGCCATCGCCCAAAAACAAGATCACGTTCTTCGCAATATTTTCATTTACCTTCTCGTGTAGGGAGTCTTTCAGTTCTTTTTGACCGATTGCAAGCCAATCAGACTTCACTGAAAGATTTAAAAAAAAAAAATAAAATAAAAAATAAAAAAAAAAAAAAAATAAAAAAGGGAAAAAAAAAGAAATGACGTTATTTCTTGCACATCACAGTTAACAAACAAATGGGCGACCTTCACCTACTCGATGCTTTCGCGTCACGTGACGCAGGCTGCGCGTGGCGGTTCCCTGTTACCAAAGTTACTCACCGAAAACCCCGTGAATACAGCTTCCGACTATGCTGACGGTCCTAAGAATAGTTCTAGTGATTTTCCAAACGTAGCTTAGATGTGGCACAAGGCCGAAAGTATGGGACACCCAGTGAGGATCGAACTCACTACTCAGTCGTAATTGTTCTAGCCCGTGATTTTCCAAGCGTAGCTTAGATGTGGCACAAGGCTGAAAGTATTTGAGCACCCAGTGAGGATCGAACTCACGACTCAGTTGTAATTGTTCTATCGAGGCAAGCTTGCTAAACATTACACCGCCTCGAGGTGTCCGACAAGGATTTTCCAAGCGTAGCTCAGATGAGGCACAAGGCCAAAAGTACGGGGTACCCAGTGAGGATCGAACTCACTACTCAGTCGTAATTGTTCTAGCGAGACAAGCTTGCTAACAATTACACCACCTCGAGGTACCCTCTAAGAATAGTTCTGTTATTTCACACACGTATGATCTCTCGTATATATTCTCTCATCTCGCACTATCGTAGATACATACATGTTTGTCACTTCTTTGCAAAAGAACACTTGGTCTAGATACTTTGTAGAATTTTGATTGAGATACATGTTGTATGTCTATCGTAACATGTGACTTAGAAGTCCTTTCTAACTATATTCTGCTATTTGTTAACCAAAATCTCGCCACATTATGTTACTCGCAATGAAGTCCACAGCCCTTTGTCTCTTTCTCTCAGCTGATGCTTAAATTAGCTGACCAGTAAAAAGATTTGGAATTAAAAGAACATTAAAAATGACTAAAATCAAATATGAAATTGAATACGTCTAACCTTTTAAGCGCCCGAAACCTTGAAAACCATCTCTTCACTTATATTTGTTTTTTTTTTTTCTATTCAGAATTTTATTTCTATTATTTATACCTGAACTAACAGTCTCCTCTGTGCCCAGAAGTGATTCTAAAGGCCAGCTTCATTTTAACCACCTCTCTTAAAAACGTAGCAATTATTATGTTCTGTCGTCTTAATTCTTGTTCTCTTTCCGTAAAAGTATATTTTCATTCTCTAACACTCATACATACATACATGATTGCATATTTATTGCCTTGTTTGGGGGGGAAAATAAATAAAAAGTTTTAATGCCTATTTTTGCTTTAATTATATGTTTTATGTGTTCTGTCGCCACACCCGAGGATGTGCTGATAGTAGGAGTTTTAGTGGGAATTTGGATTCAAAAGTGATACCCAGCCGCTAAATATGCTGGCACCGATTCTTTTACATCATATTTGCATACACGATTTACATTTGAATTAAGATCCCCATATTCCGGCTATTGCTACCTCAAGTATCTACTGATCTGCTTAATGTTCTGGATAAATTCAAACTGAACCCTTTATTCAATCTAGAGGGATAGTTTGTTCTCATTCCGATGTCCATGTTAAATTCCTTTTAGTACTGCTCAGATATTAGTCACTAGCAGCATGGCCCGTCGTTGCCCGTGCTTGATTCAAAAATCGTACGGCTCATACAGCAATCGCTATCACTTGACTTAAAATATTTTTGCCCTTCCTTGCCTTTAGAGGAGTGCCCTTTGCTGTGCTGATGTTGCTACATACCTTACGTCTTGCCTATCTCACACTGCGAATTTTTTCTAAGCTCTATACTAAACATTAAATCTGTTACGAAAAAAGAACTAAACAAAATGAACACAGAACGATCAGCTTTAAAAAAAGGACTCGTAACTGGAAAAACCGAATGAAAAAGGAATGTTAACAACAAATACTTTTTCACACCCAACCCAGTTCTGCGGAATCAGAATCAATGTTGAGTATAAGCAAGCGAATGAGCCAATTGGAATAAAGTGGCATGCAGATTTAAAATTTCCCACTTGTGACGAATGCAGCTATCATTTTTTTTGCATGTTAGCATGCTAGTTAACATTCGTGTTGGCCAGCGTGAGAGCCAACAGCTGACTAATAGAATCTTCCTGCTTATTCGTGGCAGCCAGCTATAGGCTTTCACTCTGGCCAGTAGAAAATGGCCGCAAACTACATGAAAACTGCTGTAGAAGCATGAAAAAATCGATTATTTCCACTATCGATGGGAGTTGGGAAATGCAAAGTCGGTCTTGGCCTTTCCCGCTAACTTGGAGCATGTGCATGTACATTTTGGTGCAAATCCGTCGAAAATTGCGGCCGTGCATTCGTTACACACACACACACACACACACATCTTGCCTTTTATAGATAGAGATAAGGATTCAAAAGTGATCCCCAGCCGCTAAATATGTTGACACTAATTTTTTTTTTTTTACATATTTGCATACACTATTTACATTTGAATTAAGATCCACATATTCCGGCCATTGCTATCTCAAGTATCTACTGATCTGCTTAATGTTCAGGATAAATTCAAACTCAACCATTTATTCAATCGAGAGGGATAGGTTGTTCTCATTCTAATGTCCATGTCAAGTTCCTTTTAGTACTGCTCAGATATTGGTCATTCTGTTTTTACTGAGTAAATCTGTATAACCCAGCCCAGAGATTGAACTCACAATGACTACACTACCAAATTCCCAAACCAATGTTTAGGTCTATGAGGCTATTGTCTCAGACAAGGAAGAAACTTGCATGTGCGCGCACACACACACACAAAATGGTAACCAACTTTATATATACTTAGTCCTTAAACAGCATAGAAATGTTGCATGAATGCGCATGCTAAATTTAAAAAAAAAAAAAAATAAAAACTTAAAAAATTCACTATTTTTCTTACTGGAATCTATCTTATATATATATCTATAAATCTTACACTTGTCCATTGAATATTACTGCTACATACGGTCTGGTACCTCTGCTATATTTTTAGAAATACTTGATAAAATCCAATGTTGAATGTGCAATGTTATTGGTCCTGACCTGGCATCTCAGCTTCAGTCACTTTCCCACCGCCGTAACGCATCTTCCTTGTTCCTTTTCTATAAATACTTACATGGTAATTGTTCTGATGAACTTTCTGCTATGGTACGTAGACTTTATGAATTTAAGCACATTGGCAGCAAGGTCTCATCATTTTACAGTTGAAATGGCTAGATGTAACCGTAAGTTCTATGCTAACAGTTTATTTTCTCGCACTTCCTGCTTGTGGAACTCTTCCAGTTTCTTGCTTTCCAGTCAACTTTGATCTTCAAAAATTTAAATGTAACGTCAATTGTTGTTTTCTGTCTTAATTCTTGTTCTCTTTTCTTAAGAATATATCTTTCTCATTTTCTAACACTCAATACCCCCTTGCATCTTTATTGCCTTGTTTGGGGTGATTATATATATATATATATATATATATATATATATATATATATATATATATAAAATTAATTGATTAAAATATGTTTTTTTCGTTACACAGTTCTAACCATGTTTCAAAAATGGAAGCTAAAAGCTCGAATTTAATTTTGTAATTAAATTAAAGACATTAGTTCCATTTCATCCTCAAGCGAATTTTGGAGTAACTTTTAAAATTACTGGGTTTTAAAGAGACAGCTAAAATCATAATTCACGTTTCCAAGGTAACAGATAAATCCACTTCCACCAGACAAGGGGTGTTTGCGTGTTCATTATCGCTGTATTATGATGTATCAGTTATTAGTTACGTTTTGGTAGGGGTAGGGATGTATTCTTCAATGAAATCTGACATCCGTTAATTGCATGTCGTCTGGATTTTTTTTTAAATTTTATTGTTAACGGCAAAAATTCTTAGGGCATTTTTTTCTATTTGTATATTTAAAGATTTTTTGGTGGGTGTTTAGGTTAGAATACGTATTATTTAACTACAATTTTAGAAGATGCTTAGGTTAGAATTCGTTTTAACTACAATTTTAAATACAACTTTAAAATATTTTCACTGTTATTTTAATAGACCATTTTTTTAAAAAGAAAAACCAGTAAATGTAATAAAATTACAGTATATAAAATTATTTTTTCATGTTAAATATAAGTATGTATATTACCTGATCGCACTTTTTAAATTTATTTTTAAATATTATTTAAGGAATTTTTTTTTATCTTACTGTTCTTTCTTATATATATATATATATATATAATTGCAAATTCTTTACAGAAGAAGACCATCACTTGGTAGCTTTTTTGTGTTCGTTTACTTTCAAAATTTTACTTCCCTTATTTATACCTGAGCTAATGCTCTGCTGTGGGCCCGCAAGTGATTCTTTGGGCCAGCTTCACTTTTACAACTTCTCATAGACACATGGCAAGCATAAAGTTTATCTGTGTTACCCGAGTTGGAAATTTGCTTGTTCCTGTGTACAATGGATGTGATGTTTGTGTCCTGTAACACTGTTGTAGAATAGTTTTCACAGTGGAGGCTTGTATTTCGCTAAGTCCTAAAAGGGTCCGACGTACCAAACGTTAGGAACTTGAAATAAGAGTTAATGACGCAGCAATCTAGTTGTGATGGTTGATACTTCAATGTCCGACATCGACTGACTCACTCAACTCCACTGAGCTCAACTGGTGACCGCTACTACTACTACTTATGTGTGGGAGAGTCTATTAATAATAGAATAGGTACGTTCAGGTATAACAAACACATTAACAAACCTTGTGACAAAACTCGTACACTTAACCTGCAGGTCTTTCTGGTAGGGTTGCATCCGCAAGAGTTTGCACCTGACCTCTCTGGTGTGATTTCACGTGACTGACTAAACCAGCCTCGAAAGGTGACTTTTCCATCACCTTCCTAATGGTGCATTTTTTACCTTCCATCAACAGGGCTGATGCTAACCCCAGGAGAGTGATTCATGGGGTTTTCTTGGACTAACATTTTCCACTGATATGAAGTGTAAATATTATATTGAATCAAATTCCAGGTCTGCTACTAGGAGAGGTGGTTCTCTCTGTCGTTCTAGACAATTTTACTCGCCAGAATGTATCTTATATATCTACCATTCCTCCATACAGTGAATATTGTCGTCACATACGGTGTGGTGTTGCTGCTATATATTTAGTGATTTTTTTATAAAATAAAAAACAAAAAACTCTGCAATGTTATTGGCTCTGACCTGGCTACTCGGCGTCAGTCCTCTTCCCTCCGTCGCAACCTATCTTCCCTGTGCCAGTACTAGATTGGCGGCAAGGTCTCACCATTTTACAGTAGAAATGGCTAGATGGAACTGTAACTAGTCTCTGTCTTCTTCCTTCTCAGTCAACATTGATCTTCAAAATTTTAAATACAATATCTTATACCATGCTGTCGATACGGTGACAAACAATTATTTTTATTTCATGGACGACTTTCGCTGGATTTCGCAATTAATTTCGATTATTCCCAAATATATTTTCAAGTTACAAAATCTTTTATCATACAAAAATATTCGTCGCAAAAAAATCACATAAATCGCCGAAAACATTTCTGCATAATCACCCACTTTCCCATCGAAAAGTTTTTCACTGTCCACCTGTATAGTAAATAGTCAAAAGCATACTAAAATTGTTTGGTAAAAGTTTGTTACTGGTTCATAAACTGATTTTATGATGTAGTAAAAAAAAAAAAAAAAAAAAAATACCAAAGGGAGGTAACAAATAACGCTTACTTTGCTGCTACTACTAATGTATTAAAGAATAAATGAAAGCAAATTTGATCATTGAAAACTATATAAAGTGTGTTCCAAAAACTTGGACTGATTTTAAATTTGAATTAAGTTTAAGCGTCTAATGATTTTTTTCTTTTTCTTTCAGATTTAACAACTTAAGTCTTTGGCAATTTCAACCATGGAAACATGAACAGTCAAACAACGTGGTAAATGACGGCCCCACATGACACACAGCCAATGCAACAATGGCTTTATTGAATAAGAAGTTTCCAGATCGCATCATCTCTCAAAACAGCGAAGTCAATTGGCCACCATGATTGTGGGACTTGGCGCCTTTAGATTTCTTCCTTTGGTGTCATCTCAAAAGTAAGGTCTATGCCAACAAGCCAACAACAATTCAATAGCTGAAGGATGAAATAATAAGGCATATTGGGGAGATCGAGGAGCAACTATGCAGAGACGTCATTAAAAATTTTGACTGAGTGGAGGTATGCCACCGAAGCCTTGGCAGACATTTGGGCAATATTATTTTCCGCACATAATTGCCATGACTTAAATAACATGATCCAATAGAGAAATAAATTTTCACCAATGACACTCATTTATTTACTGCTGATTTTGATCCGTCTTAATGAAACACCCTTATATATAATTCAGTTTCAGGATCAAGGTTAGTGTTGCAAGTGTTGACAAAAAAAAATTAAACGATTTTTGTTCATAATTATAAAATTAAAAAATATATAGACTACTAGTAACTACTAAAAATTCGGTGAAAACTTGGGAACCCAAAATTTCCGGACTGTGAGTCCGGTTCCGTCTCGGAATGTTTTTTTTTTTTATTATTTGCCCACGGAGTCTGCCTGATCCAAAATGATATTATATGTTGGGTTACGGCTTATAGGAGTAAAGTGGAAAAAAGTGTGACACACAGACATTGGCATTTATTATATAGAAGAAGGAGATAATCAAATGAGAGTTGTGTCCTTTTAATTGAAAATGTGTGGCATATTGACACTGGCATTTATATATGAATAAAAACAGACCACTTTAAGGTTCCATGTAATAAATTATTTCACCACAGCCCTTTTAAAGGGCTCTGGATCATCAGACTTTACTTCCAAAGGTTGAAATGAAAAATGAAAAGAAATTTACACATTTTGTGGTGAAATAATTTATTACATGGAACCTTAAAGTGGTCTGTTTTTATTCAAATTTATTTGAATTTACATTGAGCTCTCTGGATATCATCCTCCTTGGGTCTACCCATACGGATTACCTAGTTTTGCATAAACTATATATATATATATATATATATATAGCATTTAGTGAACATTTGTGTGAGAAGCCGTTTCTGTTTTGAAACAGTATAATTGTCGCCTACTGGCCTAGGTTTTTGAGAGTCTTTAATGGAGGAGATGTGCTGATCAGCAGAGTTCGAAGCAGGGAAAACTGCCGTATAGATCTGCGTGCTTTTAGAAACGTCTGTTTTGGAAAATTTAACCCTTACACAACATACTGAAGACCAAAGAAGCAGGAGAAAACAGCAGGTAACCTGCCTAACGTGCGTGTAAACGTTCAGATCTAAATAAAGTACAACTTTAGAAAGTATGAATAAGGCAAAAAAGAAAACTAAAAACATTTAGACGAAATGTTTCTGAGAGTGTAGCTAGAGATTCTTCCCAAAATGATAACTTACGTACTGGATTTTTCAAATATCTTTTTTTAAAAGAATTACTCTTTTCTCAAGCCAGCATAACGAAGAAAGAGTGTTTGAAAAAATTTAACATGTACAGGACCTACTGAATGCCAGAGAAACAGGAGGAAACAGCGGGTAACCTACTTGGCAACGAAAACAGGAATTAAGGAAGATGGTCCATAGGAGAATATTTTTGGATATCTGCCTATATTTCTGAGATGAAGTGGTGACGCTGAGAGCTTGCCGGCATCGACCCATTCGACGCGAATCTGTTTGCCGATCAGAGGCTGTGAGCGGAATGTCTCCATGTGAACAAGGTGTGGTAATTTGGAGGAGGCTGGGTCTCGAGTGGATATGTGTGTCTGATCGGTTGACCGAGATAACGGTCATGAAATCGAGAGCTTGCCAGGCGTCGACAGTTATAGCCCATTCGCCTCGATTCTGTGCCAGTCGTTTACGATCAGCTTTCGTAAAAGCTCATTGCAGAGGTTCTTGAGCTCATCTTTTGTCCATTTTTTTTTTCCTCTGTCGAAAACGTTCGTGCTCATTTTATGTTATTTTATATTTTTGAGAGAATTTCTTTTGTAGACCGGATGTGATAGCCGGGATCCTATGCGCAGAGGACGACTTTTTTTTTAGAGTTACTGAGTCTGAGAGAATAGGAGGAAGACTGCATTTGAATTTTTTTGAAGATCAATGTTGATTGGAAAGCAAGAAAACGGAAGAGAGTTCCATAAGCAAGAAGAGCAAGAGAAGAAACTGTTAGTATAGAACTTACGGTTACATATAGCCATTTTCAACTGTAAAATGATGAATCCCTGCTGGGAATCTGGTACTGCATTTAAATTCATAAAGTCTCAGTGGCAAAAACTCATCAGAATAATTACCATGAGAGTATTTATAGAAAAGGCAAAGGGAAGCTAGGTTACAGCGGTGGGAAAGTTACTGAAGCAGTGTTGGTTTAAAGCGATCCCATTGCTTCTGGTCTGACGTGTGGACTTTATATTTCCGTCTGTAGTGTATGAAAGACTACACCTACGCAGCATACTCTCTCTCTCTCTCTCGAATCTCAAGATATATAGCAGAAGCATGAGATCAGACTTGACAGCAATATTCAATACACAACCGAATGGTAGATTTATAAATGTGCAAGATGTATTCTGACGAGAAAAAACTTTTGGCACGTCACAGTGAATCAACTTTCCTAACAGCAGACATAGCAATTGATTTAACATAATCACTGCACTTCATGTCAACTTGAAAAACGTGAAAACAAGAAGATACAAGGAGTTGCTCTCCTGGAGGTTAGTATCAGCTAATCTGGTGAAAAGCAAGAAAGGCTTATCATGTTGATTAAAAATAGCAGTTCTGTTCATATATCTATCAGTTTTTCTCATGCGCGCACATATCAGGTGCAGTTTTGATCACGGGTGTTCAACTCGAGATCACGGCTGCCGGCTGGTAAATCGCAGATATCTCCACAACACTCTTACCAGCTGGGTGTCATCTCAGTTCAATTTTGCACGCACCCAACTTCCTTTGATGGTTGGGTGTGGAATTTAAAATCAGTGTCTATTCCGGTAGCTCGGACGGCAGCTGCCCAGGAAGGAAAACTGAATTCAAGCCTTCACCTATGTTGCGACCAGGTCCGGCTCAAGGTGCTGGCAATTCGGGCAGTGGCCCGGGGCACAATAAACGCCGAGGGCGCCATCATGCCGCCATGTCATGTGTTGGGAAAACAAAAAGGAAAAATGTGAAAATAATAAATAAATAAAAACAAAAAAAAAACATCAAAATATTCAGTTTTTGATTGGAGTAAAAGTTTTGAGTGATGGGTAGCGGCTCGGATTGAGGAATCGGAGAGCAGAGTTCGAATTCCAGTGAAATCCATTACATTCACTTACGTGCTAATAGACTTGGGAAAGGCATGAATCCTCTTTTCCCAATAGCTATGGGTAAATATTCGGACAAAGAAATGGCAACCTCCTGCGGCTAAAAATCAGCTTCGTCAGTCATGTATCGAAAGATACATGATCGCCTAAGCGTGTATCACGTATGGCACATAACTGACTGATCAAACCCCATAACAGAAAAATGAATGAACAGGTGGTCGTTTGCGTCTATAAGACTTTGCATATCTGTTAAACTTATCTGTCACGAATAATGAGGTTTTAGTGACCTTTGAAGTATATAAAAGATTTACTAATGCAATCTAATTGTATTAATTTGTATTTCGCATATTAGCCAGTGTTTATGTACAGGATGCGCAGTAAAAACGCGGTAAATTCAGAAAGAAATTTATGCCCAAACTGAACAATCATCGTAGATGTTCGTAATGT
>CAHIKZ030002479.1:3007500-3035000 GCA_903632075.3 Acanthosepion pharaonis | reverse complement strand
CTTCTTCAGGTGTTATACTTTTGAAATTTCAAACCGAAACCTTTATTTCGTCCACCGGGTTAGATCGTTCCCCGTGCCATGTCTTTTCTGGATATCTCAGTTATTTCCCTTTAGTAGCTCAACGCACCTTCAGCTATGGAATCACTGGAAGGGTTTTCTCAGTTATAAAATCCTTCCTAACAAGTGGATCCCTGGAGATAGTTATTAACGGCCAGTCCTCCGAGGCCTTGTCGGACATTGCAGGCGTCACTTCTCAGAACAACCATCTTTTAAACTTACATAAAGGATGTGCCTTAGAATATACTCATGTCACTTGTAAACATCTATGTCGATTGTATGACGCACCTCTAAAACTCTTGACGTTCAGAGTTTGGCAGCTGACCACTTTTCCAATCTAGTTTCAGTTATTTCCCTTTAGAAACTCAACTCCCCAAGTTTTTTTGTTCACCTCTGCTATAGCCAGGTATTGAACTCCCAACGCTTTGGGTCAAGTCAAGTCACTGGATTACTTCAACCAACACTTCTACCCACTGGACCATGCGTCCTTGGGGAAACAACGTGAATATGACAATAAAGGTAAGGGCAACAGTCCGAGGATTGTGAATAGTGTAAATATTTACAATACCTCATCTCATAAATATAAACAGATCCTGGAGAAGGCCAGAGCGTACAACGACCGAAACGACATGGATATGATAATAAAGCTGAGGAAACAGTTTGAACAATGTACATAATGTAAATAGTTACAATACCTCATTTCAGAAATATAAACAGAACCTGGAGAAGGCCAGTGTGTAAAACGCCCGAAACGTCATGGATGTAACAAAGATGCGGACAACATTCCGAACAATGTAAGGAGTTTAACATTTATACCTCATCTCAGAAATATAGAAAGATGTTAAAACGGACACTTACCCTTAATATCAGAAAGAGATTGCTGAAATTCCTAGAGCACGGAATGAGGAAAGATGGCTTGGAAAGTTTGACTCTCACGTGACATATTGAGAAGGCAAGAGGAAAACAGTGCATAACAAGCCTGTGTATATGGATGACAGAACAAGTTTTATGCGAGATAGCAAAAAAACAAAATTTACCTACAAAAGACAAAAAATTGCGGAGAGCCATGATCGGCCACATCCTGAAGGCACATGGCACATAGAATCCATCTATATTGCAGTGAATGCTGGATAATCTCCTTGAGCTTGAGACGATAGAAATGTGGTTCTACAGAAGGATGATGAGAATACCATAGACTAAACATGTGAGACGAAGACGTTTCAGAGAAAATGGAAACAAAAAGGAAACTTATACTTAACATCAGGAAGAGACAGTTGAAATTTCTAGGGTACGTAATGAAGAAAAAGGGCTTGCAAAATTTGATACTCACAGGATAGATTGGGGGCGAGGGGACAGAGGAATAGAAGGCATAATCTACAGGGTGAGATTGAGTAAATGGATGATGGAACAGGTTTCAGTTATTCGTTTCGAAAAGGCAAAATTTATTAAGGACAATTGACAGGAAATTGTAGAGAATGAAGAAAATGAAGGAAAACAAGAAGTAGAAAATGAAAATGAAGAAGTAAATGAAGAAAAAGAAAAAGAAGAAGAAGTAAAAAATGATCAAATAGAAAAAGTAGAAAAAGATCAAATAGAAAAAGAAGTAGAAAATGAAGAAAATGAAGAAGTAGAAGTAGAAAATGAAGAAGAAGAAGAAGAAGTAATGAAAAAAGAAAGAAAAATGAAGAAGAAGACGAAGAAGAAGAAGTAGAAAATGAAGAAGAAGAAGAAGAAGTAGTAGAAAATGAAGAAGGAGAAGAAAATGAAGAAGGAGAAGTAGAAAATGAAGAAGAAGAAGTAGAAAATGAAGAAGATGAAGAAGAAGAAGTAGAAAATGAAGAAGGTGAAGAAAATGAAGAAGAAGAAGAAAATGAAGAAGAAGAAGAAGTAGAAAATGAAGAAGAAGAAGAAGAAGAAGAAGAAGAAGGAGAAGAAGAAAATGAAGAAGAAGAAGAAGAAGAAGAAAATGAAGAAGGAGAAGAAGAGAAATGAAGAAAATGAAATGAAGAAGAAGAAGAAGTAGAAATGAAGAAAATGAAGAAGAAGAAGAAGAAAATTTTAAGAAGGAGAAAATGAAAATGAAGAAGAAGAAGAAGAAGAAGAAGAAAAAGAAGAAAATGAAGAAGAAAAATGAAGAAGAAGAAGAAAAATGAAGAAGAAGAAGAAGAAAATGAAGAGAAGGAAGTGAAGAAAATGAAGAAGAAGAAGAAAAAGAAGAAGAAGAAGAAGAAGAAAAGAAGAAGAAATGAAGAAGAAGAAGAAAAAGAAGAAGAAGAAAATGAAGAAGAAAATGAAGAAAAAAAAAATGAAGAAGAAGAAAATGAAGAAGTAGAAAAAATGAAGAAGAAGAAGTAGAAGTAGAAAATGAACAAGAAGAAAAAAATGAAGAAGTAGAAGTAGAAAATGAAGAAGAAGTAGAAAATGAAGAAGAAGTAAAAAATGATCAAATAGAAAAAGATCAAATAGAAAAAGAAGAAGTAGAAAATGATGAAGTAGAAAAAAGAAGTAGAAGAATATTTTAAATTGACAAGGTTTTCCATATCACTGAAGCAGACGTTAAGCGCATGAGAGCTTCATCGCCTCCGCTTTCTTTCTCATTATATTCGTTTTATTTTTCTCATTACTACCGAATAGCATCTCATGACTTCTATCGTTCCTCATAATCGAAACGAAATGGTCCAATTTTTATCTTGTGCAACAACAGGTTGTGTAAATGTAATTGTTTCAATTTAGTATAGATTTTATTTGAACATTATTTTGTTAAGATATTTTTCGTTTAAAAAAAGATTTCTAACAATTTTATAATTATCAAAATAAGCGTTCCTTTTCTTTTCCTTTTGCCTTCTGTTCTTTTCTTTATTCCCCGTTATGTCTCCTTTTCTTGCCTTCATTTCACTCAAGCAGACGCTAACCGCTGATAGCTTCCACTTTTTTTTTCTTTCTTCTGAAGGATCAGTAATGTTATTGGCCCTGATCTGGCATCTCGGCTTCAGTCACATACTCACCGCGGTAACATGACTTGTGTAATTTTTTATAAATATTTTAATGGAAATTTTTCTTTGGCAATTCGATTTTACAAATTTAAGCGCAGTACTCATCTTTTTGTAAGATGTAACCGTAAGTTCTATGCTAAGAATTTATTCGCTCATTTGGAGACGAAATCACTTCCGGCTTCTTGCTTTCCAGCTAACTTTGATCTTCAAAACTTTAAATGTAATGTCAATCGTTATCTTTGACTTCTTAATTCTTGTTCTGTTATTTTATCTATCTATAATGGGGAGGCACGGTGGAGTAATGGATAGCGGCTCGGATTGAGGAATCGGAGAGCCGAATTCAAATTCCACTACATTATTCACGTCGTGAATATGACAATAAAGATGAGGGCAATAGTCTGAACAATGTAAATAGTGTAAATAGTTACAATACCTCATCTCAGAAGTATAGGCATATCCTGAAGAAGGCCCTAGCGTACAACGGCCGAGATGTCGTGAATATGACAATAAAGATGAGGAAAACTACCCGAAGAATGTAAATAGTTACAATACCTCATATCCTCGTGAAGATGAGAATAAAAATGAGGACAATAGATCGAACTATGTAAATAGTATAAACAGTTACAATACTTCATCTCAGAAATATAGACAGATCCTGAAGAAGGTCGGGGCGTAAGTCGTCCGAAAAGTCGTGAATATGGAGATGACAACAGACCGAACAATATAAATCTTGAAAATAGTTATAATACCTCACCTAGGAAATATAGACGGCCGAAACGTCGTGAATGTGATAGTAAAGATGAGAACAATAGTCCGAACAATGTAAATAGCGTAAATAAGTACAGTACCTCATCTCAGATATATAAGCATATCCTGAAGAAGGTCGTAGCGTACAACAGCCGAAATATCGAGAATATGACAGTAAAGATGAGGACAACAGTGTATAGTGTAAATAATTATAATACCTCATCTCAGAAATATATACAGATCCTGAAGAAGGCCGGAGCATATAACGGCTGAAACGCCGTGAATATGAAAATAAAGAAGAGGACAATAGTACGAACAATGTAAATAGTTATCTAGTTTATTGTTATTGTTGTTAATAATATCATTTTCTTTTATTTTTACGGTTGTTTAATTTGTTTTTTCATTGTCTTTCTTCTATTTATTTTTTTCTGATCTTTTAGAGTCGTTGTTTGTCTTGCTTAGGGTGAAATGATAAAAAAGGGTAAAATAAATGTTAAAGGTAACTAAGTACTCAAAAAAAACTGATAACGCTACAGCTGGCGCCGTCAAAAGAAGTGACAGGTCTCTAGAACATTCCGGAAAATTTGAAATTGCTTTGTGGGGGGGATGCTTGTGCCGTATTACCGAGTGCCGGACTGGTGATGGCCAACATGCATTGCATCTCAACAGTAAGACTAAATAAAATTTCCCAGAAACCTTATCAGCAAAGCTCATAGCTTTCTCGTTATCAACAATCCCAACCCAAATGTAATTCAGGTTGAATATTTTGGTTACCTTATCTGAGAAGTAGTATCGAATACCATTCGAGGAGATAATTCTTAAACTTTAAACTTAACTTAGACTAAGGACACAAAGATCGGATTTTTTTTTTAAGAGTACAAGATGGTGCCGAAAAAAAGTTCTTGCGCCGGTAATGGTTATCGAGCTAGTCTGGTTGATCAGTACTTCTCCGTAATGAGTTCAATCCTCAATAGGTAGTCCATGCTTGTATCCTTGTGTCAAATTAAGCAGAGTAGCAACAGCATATATAGAGAGTACAAGAACACCGTTTGATGTTCATGGTAATAGCGTGAGAACAGTTTCCATATAGGAAACATTAGGCACTCATTGTCCGTTGAATTAGACTGGCTGTCAGTTGAAATGTTTAAAATATCTTTCTTGTTTTTAATCAATTCATCCAAAGCAAGTCAATAATGCCACTAAGATGCAAGGGTTTACTGAGAGTGAAATAGAATGAGGAAACTTTAGAAGAACCGGAAACAAGTGATAAATCTCTAGTCCTGTTCAAATAACTAGGGAGAAGAGTGACCCGGGTGATAGGCGAACGTATCTATTCCTATTGAAGAGAAAAAATAGTAAATTGAGCTCTCTAGCCTTGGTTGGCGACCAGCGTTGGAGAAGAGCAATTGAATTCAAAACAGTATGTGGCCCTGGAGATGCACATATACAACCATGAAAAAGATTAAGAGTTCACAATGATTCCGACTGCTGTTAGGGTGAATGGTTTTATTGTGATGTCTGCGTTCGCGTTGGACTTAATTCAAAAGGTTTCTCATGTGAGGAAGCTATTAAATAAGAATTACTTGTCATTATTTTATGTTCGACATTTTATTTTTAACAGTTCACCCCAATCAAGGTGATAATGCCACTAAGATGCAAGGGGCTACTGGGAGTGAAAGAGAATGAAAAAGACTTTAGAAGGAACCAGAAACCTAATCCTAAACAGGAAACAAGGGATAAACCTCTACTCCTCTATTCACCCCAAGCAAGGTGATAATGCCACTAAGATGCAAGGGGCTATTGGGAGTGAAAGAGAATGAAAAAGACTTTAGAAGGAACCAGAAACCCAATCCTAAACAGGAAACAAAGGACAAACCTCTACTCCTGTTCAAAAGATCAAGGAGGAGAGTGAACCGAACGACAAGCGAACCTATCTACTCCTCTAAAATTCTCAACTCCAGATATCGCTCTTTCTCGTATCAACGGGAGTTTCCTTCCAAATCTTTTGTTTATAGCAGCGTGGAAAGTTAACATCTTGAATATACTATTACATTATCTTCTATTGGGTTGGTGCATAATTATCAGGCGTTTTTGTAGGCGAGTTTTTTTGTTAATAAAAATTGCTGTTTTGTTTACATTTTTTTAATAAAAATATTTTATTTTCAGGTTATAAAAATGCGTGTCAATAATCATACGCTCCGGAATAATTATTTAAAAAAGTTTTTGTTGAGCTGTTATGTTTCTTTATTCATAATAAATATTGTTTTAAAAATGCCTGATAATTATGCACCAACCTAATGGTTGTATGTGCTACTCATTATAAATATTACTGTTGTTGGAAGTGACGTTGACTTATTTGGTAAAACTCTTTGTTCACGATTTTGTAGCGACAGTCTATGGTAATGTTGACAGTGAAATTTAAAAAAAAAATATCAACAGCAAAATATTCAAAGCATTAGTAGTTCATCGCGATGTATCTGACAATATTTTAGAGTTAAAAAAATCGCAGTTTTAATTAAAATAGAAAGTAATTATATAAGGCGAAAATATATAGAATTTACCCTAATTTCTGAGTGTTTCACGGTAAATATACGTCCAAGGTTCATATCCCATTTCACCTTTCTTAAAAAAAAAAATCTACGTTCGGGTTCATATCACATTTCACCTTTCTTAAAAACAAATCTACGTTCGGGTTCATATCACATTTCATCTTTCTTAAAAAAGATCTACGTTCGGATTCATATCACATTTCACCTTAAAAACAAATCTACGTTCGGGTTCATATCGTTCATCTTTTCAAAAAAAAGATCTACGTTCGGATTCATATCATCTTTTCTTAAAAAAGATCTACGTTCGGATTCATATTTCAAAAATCTACGTTTCACATATCTTTCATCTTTCTTAAAAAATGATCTACGTTCGGATTCATATCACATTTCACCTTTCTTAAAAAATATCTACGTTCGGATTCATATCACATTTCACCTTTCTTAAAAAAAATAAATCTACGTTCGGATTCATATCACATTTCACCTTTCTTAAAAAAAAAAATAAATCTACGTTCGGATTCTTATCACATTTCACCTTAAAAAAAATAAATAAATCTACATTCGGATTCTTATCACATTTCACCTTTCTTAAAAACAAATTCTACTGATAACACAGTGCGAGATATTTAATAACATAATCAGAGATCTTTCGACTTGAAGCCATATTGCAAATGGTTTTAAAAAAATTATGTTCACCGAATGCAATGCACAAAAGCCAGTCAAAGTAAAGGGGTTGATGACTGCATCATGTTTAAACACCTTTTCCCTTAAGATCACCGAAGTTAAGCAACGTTGGCCGATATGGGTAACCGCTTGTGAATACAAGGTTAATCGGAGAAGTGAGTTCCAACTTTATTGGGTTCGTTATATTCACTTTCGCGTAAGTACCCCATGGGAAACTTATGAATCCACCTTCTACCCCCGCTATGGGTTAATTAGTAAGACTTGTAAAACTAAACCCTTGCTAGCTCAAAAAGAAAATTATTACAATCTAAAAATGTTTTCTGGCTTTAACCTCTTCATTTTTATTTGCTTTTAATATAGTAAGTAAAAAAATGGAGGCAACTTGAAGTACCGAAGCTAGTACCTCTACTAGACGTAAGATTTGACAGTTGGACTCATTTGAAGCTCAGAAGGGTATAAAAAGAATCAAGATCAACGTATAAACACGTCTGTATCTGATTTTTGAATGTAATGTTTTGGGCCTGTTTATTCGTCCGTGTCTGAAAAAAAACCCACTTTCGGTTAAAACGTATATACACGTCTACGCCGGGGAAAAGGGTTAAATAACCTGCAAGTCGAGCTTTTAGGTCTGAGTACGTTGGAAAATTTAAATATTACCGAAGAGGAAAGTTAAGAAATGGCGACGTATTGCAATTAAAATATTCAATAGATATTCCGTCATTCTGGTTAAACCCTTAAGGATGAATTTCCAAATATTCCTAAAAAAAAAAAAAAAAAAATTTCTTCCGACCTCAACGCCATGTTTATGCGAAGCAAGCCTTTCTGCAATAAACAATATTAAAAACAAAAAATCGATCGGAGGAAGATTTAAGAGTATGCCTGTCGACATTGCAAAAAAGATATTCGAAAAAAATGTCAAGCTCGGATATCTTATTAAATGTTAAATTATAATAAACAGAAAAATAAATCAATATTTAATAACAGTAGATAGGTTCGCCTGTCGTCCGGTTAAGATTCCTCCCTTGTCTTTTGAACAGGAGTAGTTTGTCTGTCCCTGTTTAGGATTGGGTTTCCGGTTCCTTTTTCTATACTTCGAATGTCTACGCCTAAACCCTGAAATTTTATTTAATATATTTTTTTTTTCAATAGAAATATATTATTATTCGGACTATTGTCCTCATCTTTGTCGCCATATTTATCACAACGTTTCGGCCGTTGTACTCTCCAGCCTTCTTCAGGTGGTTGGAATGTCGAACTGAACCCTTTATTTTGCTCACTGGGGTAGCCTGTTCTAATGGCATTAGAAATGCCAATGGAAATGGCATTAGAATCTATATCTCTAAAGCCAACTATATGGTTAAGGTATGTAGATGACACCTTCATACTCTGGTAACACCAGGAAGATGTTCAGGTTCTACTGGACCATGTGAACTCCATAAGACCTTTGATACAGTTCACAATGGAGAAAGAGAGTAACAACACACTCCCATTCCTGGATGTTCTAATATCTCGAACAGAGCATAGGTTTATGACATCCGTATACTGTAAACCGACATTCACTGGACAGTATCGCAATTTCAACTCCCACCATCCATACAGCGTAAAGAAAGGGATCGTCTGTTGCTTACAACACTGAGCAAAAGTCATAAGTGGTGACCCAGAGACGTTAGATAAAGAATTGGTCAGTATAAGTAGTACCCTACAACGTAACAACTACCCTGGGTACATGGCAGCAGCCCCCCAAAACTGGGATAGGCGGGTACAAGAGGAGGAGGACAACAACACTCAGAAAACAGTCTGTCTGCCTTATATGAAGGGGTTATCAGAGAAAATACAAAGGATCTGCGGTCCACATAACATCAGGACAACCTTCAAAAGCGTGACAAAACTTCGCAGATATCTCTCTCGAGTGAGACCCCCCACAGAGGAGAACATGACTAAAGACTGTGTGTATGCTATCCCGTGCAGCTGCAGAAAGGAATATAAAGGAGAGACAGGCTGCCTCCGCCTCAAGGTAAGGCTTCAAGAACACCAGAAAGCTGTAACGTGAGGGGGAAGTAGAAAAATCAGGCGTGGCTGACCACGTAAGGAGAGAGAAGGAGATCACTGTCCCCTGTGGGATCATGTTGAGAAATAGATTTTTAACACCATTGGAAAATTCAGAACTTTTCTTTTTTTAACATTTGCTAGGCCACAGAAATTTGAGCCAAATTTTCGTAAAAAACAATTTGGGAACCAGTAATAAGGAGTGCCAGAGAAAAAGCAATGATAAAATCAAGTTTGAAATATGAACTTTTGTAAAACATGCAATGATAATAGCAAAATTAAAATATGAGCACTGGTAAAAATGGTTGCTGAAAACATTAGTTTAATAAAACCCAGATGTCCTTAAGGACACATGGACAAACGAAAAGGTGTTGGTTAGATCCAGTGACAGACCCAAAGAATGTGAGTTCAATAACCATATTAAAGAAATACAACTTTCAGAGGGTTTTATTAGCAGGATATCCATCTAGAAACAGTCTACCCCAGTTTGAAATTCCAAACAACAAACAAACGTTGGAATTAAGATGAGGACAATAGTCCCACTAATGTAAATACTGTATTTTCCATCTCAGAAATATAGACAGATAGCAGAAACCATATCTGTATTCCACATGTACACACATTTTAGAAAAAAAAGTAACTGTTAATAACTCATTCTTGAACTGACCCCCAAACTCCTGTTGGGTGTGTCCAGCATTGGGAACCATGACTACCAGACAAGTTTAACGTCGTCTGATACACAAAGAGGGTCTGAAAAACATTATTGGTATGACCTATTTCTCAAAATCAAAATACCAATTTTAGAAATAAGACCAATCCATGGACTTTTCAATACTATGAATAAATACACAAATAAGTGACTGATAAATAATAACAAAATAGTTGAACCATAGTGGCTGAAAGTATTCTCTAATTTTATCTCAAGGATGAACATGGGACTGGTGGTAATGACCGCTGTGGTTATTAGAGGTTATTACAGGTCAATTTAAGTCCCAAAAAAGGGAGCATCCAAATAGAAAGTCATCCGAAAAACATTTAAATAAAAAACAAAATTGTGATTCTTTTTTATAAAATTATAAGAAAATTTGATATATTTTTGTATTTATACATTTTTAATATTCTGTTTTAGATTTATTAGCTAAACATTTTAATGGAGTTTTTATTATGCAATCAACAACTATTAATGATAAAGTTAAAAAATATTTTGATTGCAAGATGGTTTTTTTTTTTAAATTTTTTTTCAGGATGACTAAATTTATTTTTCATGACAGTTCCAAAACAATGGTGAAAATTTTCCTCTTGGGCCTTTTTATTCAAAATATAAGGTGAGAGAACATAATCAAAACTGCTATTTAACCCACAGCTTGTTGGGCAAGGAGGAAGGATATCAGTGCAAAAAGTGAACGCAAGAAACTAGAACAGAATTTGAACTATATTTACCAACACCCATTTCCACGCCGTTAATAGTTACACCACATTCGCAGTACCAAGCATAACTCCAGATGAGTACTCTGATTACCAAGGGTACTCCTGTTACTCTTTATATTATACTTGCAATATCTGCTTTATGAAAACCCTATTTTTTAAAAAAAAAAATTAAAAAAAAAAAAAATCTTGAAATTAGTATGAAATGAATTAATATTTATGATAATTAGTAATCAGTAATGGTTGATAACATTAAAAACATTTGAATGAACAAATCAACCTGGTGAGATTTGAACCCAAAGAGATGTTTCACTGCTCATGTGAATGTTATTATTAATGTTATAACTTGGCATAAATGTTTATTTAATTGTACATGAAACCATTTTTAATTTTTTTTGTCTTTGAATTTTCTATGGCTTTTATCAACCCTTTGCAGGTTATTTGAAAATATTTTTAGAATGTGAGAATTGGTTTTGGAGATAGTGATATGAGTTTTACTAATTAACCCATAGATGGTGGAGAAGAGGTGGAATCAACAACCCAAGGCTTTTTATTAATAACTCTAAAAATAACGGGAATTCAAAAAATCCTATGGTAAGCAATTAATAAATCCAAACTATTATCCATTACACTAACTGCATATCCAAGTAGATAGGTTTTTATTATCATTCCGTATCACACCACTACCACCCGTGATTTTTTGAACAGGAGTAGAGGATTTTTCTCTTTTCCTGTTTAGGAGTTCACGTTCCTTCTAAAGTCTACTTCCCCACACCATCCTCATAACGTCTCTGAACTCTGAAATGTTATTCACAAAATAAATTTTGACCTCTTCAACTCTAGATTTAGAGATTATCTTTCCTGCATATCTCAAAGAAAGATACTTCTTGTCATTTAATGCTCATAAAACATCACAAAGTAACCTAAACCTTGAGTGGCTCTTGGCCTCATATTATGAACAGTCATCCTAATTTAGCAATAATAAAATCCCAAATTTGGTAATCCCAAATGGCCACCTATCTAGGTACCCACTTTAGGTTCAATGTTGCTTAACTTTGGCAAATAATGCCAAGAGCACTCATCATTGCTGTGTGACTCACTACTATCCAAGCCATTTATTGCTGCATATTGAAAACCCATAGTCATGTTCAATGTTTTATAAGATAGTTTCTGTTAGAGCCAAGTTAATTTTATTTTCTCTGAGAAATTCTAGCAATTTCTGGAATGAGGATTTATCCTTATTTACATGCAGACTATTATCCTCATCTTTGTTGTTGCTATCATAACTTTTTCGGCTGCTGTACCTTCTCGAGTTTTTATCAGGAACTATATATATATATTATCCTTCCATAATTTTGAACTATATATATTTAATGTAGTGATAGATTGTCATTTCACAGCTGATTTACAATAACAAATAAAAACAAGATAAACAGACATGAGCAGTGGAAAGAGAAAAATCTAACCTCGTAGAAAATGGTTTAATTTGAGATTCCCTTAAATTAATTATCAACAAAACTGGTAGGCATAACCAGCTGTTTTGGTGCATTCCAACAAACAAAGATAGAACAATTCAACAAATGTCACGACAAAAATGGGTCAGACGGCTATTATTATTATCATACTTATTATAAAACCCAGGTTGTGTGTGTGTGTCTGTTTTGTTTATATATTGGATCGGATTTCCTACATTTTTCAACCGATTTCAACAAAACTTCACAGGACTACATAAAAATTACCTTGCAGTGGTTCTGACAGTGCCAAAATTAGAAAAACAATTGTTTTTGCACGAAATCAATTTGAAAACACGATTCTGTCGCCAGAATGAAAGGGGGACAACTCATATCGAGTTATACTTATTATAAAACCCAGGTTGTTTGTTTGTGTGTGTGTTCGTTTATATATGGGATCGGATTTCCTACGTTTTTGAACCGATTTCAACAAAACTTCACTTTTTTTTGGCAGGTAGTGTTTCTTATTGTCTTGCACACTTTTTTCGTTATTTTTACATTCAGAATGCTTTAAAAATTCCATTTACAAGACAATTGTTTATAATAAAATTCTATTCAATCGATAGATTCATAACGATTGAAAACAATGCTTTTGTTTGAGTTTGGGTTTGACCAATTCGTAAAAAAAAAAAAAATAAAAAAAATAATTAAGACATGCGTGTCCGTCAGCCTTAAATAATAATCTTTGTCAATTTTATTTTTCAGTCTTTATGATGGTCGATACTTGATCTATCTCTTACTATTACATCCCCGGGCAACGCCGGGCTCTACTGCTAGTCTCGAATAAATTGTTTAAGGTAATCGATATTTCTGTTGTTTCTTTGACAAAACGGGATCATAATTTGATAATTCCCTATATAAAGAAATTCGTCTGCGTCAAATCAGGTGGGCAAAGAGCAAAGTCCTAGCCATCTCCCTGGAAATGTTGCATCAAGAGAATTTCTTACTTTGGGAGCAAAAGATGGCGGTTCCCTATCATGCTGAAAGTAAAGATTTGAAGTATAGCGACATTATTGCCACCCTGTTTGTATTTACATCATGTTTGCCGCCTCATTGTTGAGTATGGCTGTCGAGGGTTATCACGGCGTGACTCGACGAGATATCAAGCAACGAGATATGCATGCAACGCCTATGCAGGATTTTTTTTTTTTAATTTTTTAAAAATTTTTAAACGTTACACTGGAAGAATCATGTTTTCAAAGCAAGAACACTAAGCACGCAAAAAATAAGAACACCTCAACATCATTGGATAATGTCAAGCCACGGTGTTACATTAGAGTTTTCCTTTTAGTCGGATGTATTAACGAAGACACAGGTGTCGCTTATATCCAGTTGACTTATCGCGCGCCTGTACTCCAACCCAGGTATTTCGACATACCTAGTTAGACGGTCGCTGAAAGGTAAGGATTCATCCACTCTCTTATTTCTAATGATACTATGTAACCCAGTAAAAGCCTCGGCATTGTCGAGTTATCGGCGTCTAAACCGGTTCCTCCACCAAGCTTTTCTGGTGAAGAGAGTGGGTAGACAACTAGCAGATTTAAAAACAAGATTTGTCATATATATTATTCGGACTATTGTCCCCATATCTATTACAACGTTTCGGCTGTTGTACGCACCAGCCTTCTTCAGGTGGTTGGAATGTCGAACTGAACCCTTTATTTCGCTCACTGGAGTAGACTGTTCTAGTTCCAAGTGCCATGTTTAATAGATGTCAGTTATCAGTTATCTCCTGTTAATATGTTAGATATGGCGACAAAGATGGGGACAATAGTCCAAATTATGTAAATAACGCACATAATACCTCATCTCGGAAATTATATATATTACATGTGTGTGTGTGTGTAAATATAGAAAATAGGAAAGAACTTGTTCGGTAAATAATCCAAAGTATTTTTGTTATTATTTTTAAAAAACAGTGCTCGATACAAAAGTAGAGACTAAATATATATATATATATATATATATATATAAGAGAGAGAGAGAGAGAGTGAGTCAGTGTGTGTGTGTGTGTGTAACAGCAAAATTGTTCAAATCGCGTAACGCCATAATTATCCATCCCGCAAAATGTTTAATATCTATAAAACCCCCACTAAACCAATTGAGTTTCATTTTTACAGGTTTTCAGATAAAACGATTCATCCTCCTTGACACCATTTGTCGTAAGTTTCACTGAAAAAAACCCTTGAGTTATTCAGTTAAAAAGAGAACAGGTTAAATCGTTTTGTGTCAGCCACACTGTGACTTACCAACTGCGCGATGGTGAGAGGAAAAAGATAATTCAGACCTTGAGTAATGGTACCAACTGTTCGTAGCATTTACTTTTGAAAGTGCTCAATACAAAAGAGAACTATATTATTATTATAAGATGGTAAGAGTGACTTACCATCGCCTGAAGAGGTACAACGTAGTGCCGAAACACGAAAGCTTTTGTTCAGCGATTTCAACATCTTTTTTTATAATATCGTATTGTGAAATTAATAATAATAGAGAGAGGGGGAGACAGGAGGAACATTTTAACTTTAATATGCTTATAATATAACACTTCCGAATATTTATACTCGATCTCAAACTACAGGCCTGCACATTGCGTTCAAGCATAAAACAGACTATAGGCACTATGTTGACCTCAGTGTTTATATATAAACAAAAAAAGTTATGCTCTTATGTCCATCGTCTTTTTCATGTTGAATTTTATATGTTCTAATGTTAATTATGTTTTATATGTCCTGATGATGGTCTAAAATAGACCGAAACGTCCGACGTTGACTTTATATTAACATTAATACAGCATAATTGCATATTAAGATTTTTGTTTGTTTTTTCTGTATATTTTTCTTTATACTGTCGGATATATATATATATATATATATATATATATATATATATATATATAAAAATGCTTAACCGAATCATTAAAGGGAAAAACCCTTTATGAAGTCGTCAAAAAAACAAATTGTAGTTCAGTGCGACGTATTTATATATGAAACAGCCCGTTGAAAATAAATAAATAAATAAACAAAATAAACAAAATTATCCAAACACTTAACAACATACTATGGTGCCAAAATCTATCTTTCTCTGTGAATGAACAGATGATGCACGTACAAAAAAAGATATAATTCGCTTTGAAATAGACACCCCACTCTACCTCAGTTTGACCTCTACCTGAAGGTGACTGATATGTGGATAAAAATGGTCGCCCCAGCCGTTTCCATAGTAACGAATGAACACGCTTATAACGATACGTAAGTTTCAAAATAGGTTATTCCTAAATTTTTGCTTGAGGATGAAACAGGGCTTGTTACTTTAATTCAATTTAATTTTAATAATTATATTGAGGGTTTTGGCTCTCGTTTTTTGAAACATGAGAACTCTTATGTAGCGAAGGAATCATTTAAAATATATATATATATATATATATATATATATATATATATATATGTATGAGAGAGATTGGTATTATTACGAATAATCCTTAGACAAAGAGGAAATTTCATCAGAAATTATTCGAAGTTTATTTGGACCCTAAATATTTCTTGTACTTTTCTTCCGAAATAAACTTCGGACAATTTTTTGACGGACTTTCTTGTCGTAATTTAGAAAAATCGATGATTAAAATTAATCAGCACAAAATGTCTGCCGTTTTTAATGGTGGTTCCACCAGGTCTAATTTTCACGGCTAGGATCCGCCATGTCATTTATATTGTAGCAAACCTCATACATTCCCTGCGGAATCGGTGATAAGTATATTCCACTCGAGCAGCTTTCTCCCCAGAACAATTGCTCTACGGAACCTACTCCCAAGAGGATGCTTCCCCGATCACTAAACTCTTTACCTGTTCAAATCTAGGTTAACCGTTATCTTCCTATCTGTATAAGCTGCCTCTTAACTCGAAATCGAGTAGCCCCCGGACCTTGTATAGGATGAACCTTACTGTAAAAAAAAAAAAATATATATATATGTGAAAGCGTCGCCCATTTGACGACAACGTGACCACGCTCAAACGGAAAGCTGATCATTTAAAATTTTCCTTTATCTGTTTTGGATAAGACTTACTTTTTATGTCCATCGTTTTCGTCGTGTTATACTGATTATGTTAATTGTATTTTTTTAATGAATATTGTCCTGAAGAAGGTTATTAAACCGAAACGTCAGACGTCGACATTTCATTCATATTAAAACAACATAATCGCATTTTAAGGATTTTTTGTTTTGTTTTTCCAGATATTTTCTTCATATATATATATATATATATATATATATATATATATATATAATACAAGGTGTATCGGTAAGATCTCTCATATGTCGTAGTTTGACAAAATGGCCGTGACGAATATTTTTTTTAAAAACGTTTTTAACTCGATAAAAAGTAAAAGTATAAAATGTCTTTTCATTTACGTTTTGAAAATGTTATTTTCCAAATGAAGACCGCATTTCGCAATTCGCTTCTTGTCGAGTTCTGATGTTTTCTATTTATCGATGAGTCATTTACTGTTGTATTCCCGGCAATTTTGGTCTAATGGAATCCTTAACTTTGCCAATTGTTGTTCGTCAATATTTGTAAACCATAACATTTAGGCAGCCCCGCGGAAAATAATCACATGAGACGAGATCTGGTAAATGGACAGGCCACCCAACATCGTCCCCTAATAAAACACATCCCAGATATTAAAATTGTTTACTGGTTTGATTTTGGCATCTCCAATTTGTAATTTGCAAGTTGGACTGTTCTTTTTGCTATCAACCATGGATTCTATCTTCTTGTAATTGAGGTTTAGTCCTTTCTTCTCGCTCTCCTTTACTGCAGGATTTCTTGCAGTTTCCCCTCTGTGCCTGCTATCGATACTGTGTCATCTGCATATCTTATTTTAAGATTGTGACCGCCAACAATGAAATCCTGGTAGAACCTTTAATTCTCTCAGAATCGCCTAACTGTATAGATTGAATAAGTCCGGTGATACGACACATCCTTGTCTTAAAACTCTTTCTATTTTTGTATATCTACTGGATTCATTTTCTATCCGTATGCAGATGATTTGCTCCCACTATAGGTTTTGGATTATTCTAGTATCCTTCCTAAATATGTCAAGTTCCAAGAGTTTTTTGTGGTGTCGTTTATCAAAGTTTGGTTTGTTTTGTTTTACGGCTTATCAACCTCAATGCGTTATTTAATGCCAACAAAATTTTTATTACTTGTAATATTTTATTCCAAAAATGTATTGCTGGTAAACTTTATTTCCAAAAATGTACTGCTGGTAAATAATTTTTCCAAAAATTATTACCGATATTAAAGCCTATTTATATACTTTCATAGTGTTTTGACCACTTTTAGGTGGGGGGGTTAACTATTTGCCTATAACTAGGACCCTGACAGGTGCTACCACCTTGGGTCAGGGTGGATCTGGCAACACCAGCAATTAAGAGGCTGTTCCACGCACATCAAAACCTTCTGATCAAGGGCCTTGCTGTCAGATGTTGGTTTATCGCCTTACCCAGGACGCGGATGTACTTTAACGTCATACCCAGGACGGCCTTAATGATGATGCAAAAGCATTTGATAACACCCCCCCCACACACACACACCAAAAATAAATCCCAGGTACACGCCTTTCTGCATTTGTATTGCTCTGGTCTGCATTCAGGTTTTGATCGTGAAGAATGTGCTCGTAAAACTTGTTGCCTTTCCGATCCCTCCAAATTCCAAGCATCACAAATTGAGGTCTTGCGGATATATTTTGCTTGGCATTGTTGTAAACAATCAATTTTTCATCGTTTGTGATCATTCAATTAAAAAAAAATGGATCATTTTTGTTACGTTTTAGCAGCGAATCGCCGATTGGAGATACGGCCAATTCATTTTTCTTCTCGTTAAATCTTGAAACAATCAAACATCGTAGCGATTCACGTCTCTTATTAAGTATTTTTAAACGTCTTACAACGCTCGTAAGATATACGTGGAGTATCTCTGCGATGACCCGCGTCGTGTGACCTGTGTTTCCATTTGGACATCATCAATGCTTACAGGCCCGTTAGAACGTTCCCAGTCTTCCAGATCCAAGTTTCAACTTCTGAACGGCACCCTCAGCTACGGCACTATCTCCAAAAACGGCACATATCTTTTTTTGCTGTTTGCACATGTTTTTTCGTTAAATAACGAAGATGCGTCTAATTTTTCTCTATTTTCTTATTTTACCTAAAAACATTTAAAAATCACAATTCACACACTTTTTTGCCCCAGCAAAGTGATTAGCAACATTTAATCTGTTTATTATTTTTATTATACGAATTTCTTTTGATAACGGAAAAATTATCTAATACTATAAACTTTTCTAATACACTCGAAATATTTCAGATAAGTCACGTCATATCTTCCTTAAGGTGAAGTATATGTCAAAAATGAACTTTTTTATGCAACATTTTTAAAGTAGTATATATCTGTTAATAAATTCAATTGTTTTATTTAAGCCAATTTTTCTCAACTGGGGTCCTGTAGGGGGGCATGTAACATTATTGGGAGTCCACATAAAAAATAGCAAATTTGGTGTCCACTGTAATATTGTAATAATCCATTTAACTTCGGTATGTTTGTTATAATTGATATTTAGAATGTGTACAGTATTCTACGCCATATTAAAATATTAAAAATTGGAAAAAAAACCCCTCTGAAACTAGCAGAAAACGAGATCAAGCGATGTAAGTTAGCGTTTCTTTTATTCTACCGGGTGTTTTGATTGTAAGAGTTGAATAAAAACTGGGAAGGATATAAAGGAAGGATTACACGGAGTACCATAAAGTCTCTTTACAATTTAAAAATATATATTGCAAAGGAAATTGATATCTTTATTAGATTTGTTCTTTGTACTTAGTAGTTATCAAAGTTTTTAATCACGTTGCATTTGTGCATTTCCGGTATCCTGTTAATGAAAGCGGTACTGTTAAATGAACCCACTAATATTTCCCGACCGGTGGCCACCTCGTTCACCAGATACTACTCCTCTGGAGTTCTTCCTATAGGGTTATAAGATATCGTGTATCGAACAAAGATAGGGGACATCACTGATCTAAAGCAAAAAATCACTGATGCCATTGCCAGTATTAATGAGGCTATGCTACAACGAACATGGCAAGAAATCGAGTACTGCCCGTAGACAGAGCCCTGAAGGAGTTGTACTCCTGGGCCAGATTAAGTCCTGTAACTCATAGAGGTTGATATAAACTGAATAACAATAACTACAAATATTGTAAACTGACCAACGATACATAATTATAATAAAATGAGCAACAAGTTATTTATAGTAGAAATAGCAGCATGGCCCGGCGTTGCCCGTGCTTGATTCAAAAATCGTACGACTCATACAGCAATCGCTATCACTTGACTTAAAATATTTTTGCCCTTCCTTGCCTTTAAAGGAGTGCCTTTTGCCGTGCTGATGTTGCTACATGCTTTACTTCTTGCCTATCTCACACTGCGAAGTTTTTCTAAGCTCTATACTAAACATTAAATCTGTTATGAAAAAAGAACTAAACAAAATGAACACAAAACGATCAGCTTTAAAAAAAGGACTCGTAACTGGAAAAAACCGAATGAAAAAAGAATGTTAACAACAAATACTTTTTCACACCCAACCCAGTTCTATGGAATCAGAATCAACGTTGAGTTTAAGCAAACGAATGAGCTAATTGGAGTAAAGTTCCACGCAGAATTAGATTTTTCCCCACTTGTGACGAATGCAGTTATCGATTTTTTTTTTTTTTTTGCATACTAGCATGCTAGTTAATATTCGTGTCAGTCAGCTGTTGGCTCTCAAGCTAGCCAATAGAATCTTCCTTCCTATTCGTGGCAGCCAGCTATTGGCTCTCACTCTGGCCAGTAGAAAATGACCGCAAACTACATGAAAACTGCCGTAGAAGCATGAAAAAATCGATTATTTCCACTATCGATGGGAGTTGAGAAATGCAAAGTCGGTCTTGGCCTTTCCCGCTAACTTGGAGCATGCGCATGTAAATTTTGGTGCAAATCCGTCGAAAATTGCGATCGTGCATTCGTTACACACACACACACACACACACTTTTATAGAGAGAGATGACCAACAAATGAACACCTAACATTTCCAGACTGCTGGATTGGAAGGAATGGTCCAATTCCCTGGTTACCTCGTTCACCCTGGGGTTATATTAAAGATATCGTGTATCGAATAAAGATAGGGGACATGACTGATCTAAAGCAAAATATCACTGATGCCATTTCCACAATTGATGAGGCTATGCTACAAAGAACATGGCAAGAAATTGAGTACCGTATTGATGTGCTTCGTGCAACTAATGGTGTATAAAATTACTTTAGAAAAAAACTTCAATATCTACTCTTCATTTTGTAACAATTTCCACATATTTGTCTGTTCATTTGCTTTTGTTATACATTTTTTGAATTGCAAAGCGACTTTATGGACACCCTATATATGTAAAGGAAAATTATATCAAGATTGTTGTATAGGAGTAAAGTGTCGCTGCCGATATTGTAGTTTGAACATAGATCGCCAGTGAGCAAACCCGGGCGATTCTATTATTTAATTAAATAGATCACGTGATCATAAAGAAAGCGAATAAATAAGAAATAGCGTGACAACTAAGCGATCATCATTTCTAGCCTATCCTCTTGCTATGCGGATCGTGTTTCTCTATTCTATCCACTATACTATTTCTCTATACTGATCATTATACGAATTACTATTCGGCGATTACTATTTGAACAAATATTATTAGTGCGAGTAGTATTTGAATGTGTTACTACTACTACTACTAATATCTGAATTTACAAAGTCTCGTCTACAACGAGAATTTCGGAAGTAATGACGAGCATTCTTTGAGCTAACGGAAGTTACAACATCACAAAAAATATTTATTATATAGATTAATTTAATATATTAATAATAAATAATATTAATTTTAAATATTAAAATAAAATATTGTAGCAAAGAAAAGAATACTGAACTGTTACGTGACATCTGTTCTTTTTTACGGCAGCGAATGTTGGACGATTTCCTCAAAGATGAAGAAGAGACGCGAGGCGACGGAGGTGGTTCTACAGGAGGATGCTAAGGATATCATGGACTGAGTGTGTGAGCAACGATGAGGTCTTAGAGAGTTTGCAAACAAGGAGTCAGCTTATATTTATATCAGGAAGGTCAGCTGATTTCTGGAACACATAATGAGGAAGGAGGGGCTGGAGAATCTTACTCACGGGTCGAATAGAGGAAATTTATCCAAGGAAAACAACGCGTGACATATCTGGTGGGCTTAAGCAAGTGGATGACAGAACGTTGTTTTGTAGAGGAAACAGAGGAAGGAACTTGCAAGGGATGTTTTCTCTGGAGATCGCGATCGCCTACGTCCTGAAAGGACATGTTCACATAAAAAGAAAAAAAATAGACTCGACATTGTGAAAAGGAGTTATCCTCGACTATCATTGACATTGAGGACAAATATAAAAAAGTGCTGACTTATCTCCATGAGAATCTTCTAGGAAGATGGATCTGGCATACTAGTGATAATTACAATAAGCCGTTAAAATGGCCACCACGTTCACCTGACTCTTGTGCATTTGACTATTGAACATTTGTGAAATCGGTTATAAAATCTACATCCCTTTGAATATCTTGTCCGAATATTGACAAATATTTTATTGTTCCACATGAAGCCTATTTTATTTCGTTTACCGGGAACATGTAGTTACTTAGATTTCACATTTTAAATTATGTCCCATTTTGTTATATAAGAAAAATATGCGCCAAAAAAAAAAAAAATCAATATGCTTATGCTGTTTTTTAATGTTAATATGTCAACGTCGGACGTTTTCGGTCCCTAAACCATCTTCAAGACGTTCATAAATTATAACATTATCAATACAACGCCCACAAAGACGATGTACATAAAAGAACAAGACTTATCCAAACAGATAACTGAAAGTTTTATAAGATCAGCGCTCGAGAGAGAGAGAGAATGCTTAGGAAAAGCACGGTGGAGATCCCATAGCGGCTTGGTTGAGGAATCATGGCCGAGTTCCAGTCGGATCAATTACATTCATTGGTATGAATCCTCTTCTCCTCAGCTATGGTTAAATAGAGGGTGGCAAAAGGTCTAGGAGAAAGACAACCTGAATTCAAAACCTGCGGAGGGTCGTTTGGGGACCTTATGACACGTTTACCAGGTCTCCACTTCCTCCCATTCAAAAAGTGTTGGTGCTGCATCTTCCTTCACCACTATAATCAAATCTCTTGTGCGGTGTCGGGCTGTCGGTTTCCTGGGAACACACTGTGACCCTCACACGTCGAATCGACAGTAGGAGTCGACTAATATATATATATATTTCAACTGAAAAACTAGGTAATCCGTATGGGTAAACCCAGGAGGATAAAATCCATCTAACTCAATGTAAATCCAGGAATCTAAAAGTTTGATGATCCACTTTCCTTTAAAAAGGGCTGTGGTGAAATAATTTATTACATGGAACCTTAAAATATCTGTTTTTTTCATTTAATATATATATATATATATATATATATATATATATATATATATATATATATATATTAGGATTGGTGCCAATGTCGTTTTCTCACATATGTTAGTTTTATATATGATTTATTTTTAATTCATTGATATATATAGCCATGTTATATATCATTTTTGAAGCTATATTTTCGCTCTATCGAATCGTGTTATTCGTTACCATTCTCAATCTCTTCATTCATTTTTTGCAGGCTTTTCGACAGCATGGACAAAATTCAAATCCGCTCGATTTTCTTGTTCCAGTTCAAACTAGGCCGAAAAAGCTGCCGAGACAGTTCGTGATATCAATGATGTGTTTGGCCCAGGGACCACTAACGAACGTGTGGCACAACGGTGGTTCAAAAAATTTCGCAATGGTGATGAGAGCCTCGAAGATGAAGACAGTCAGCGGCCGGCCGACTGCGGTTGATAACGAACATTTGAAAGCCTTAATTGAAATCCTCGCAAAACCATTTGAGAAGTTACTGTTGAACTCGAGATTGACCACTCAACAGTCATTCGCCATTTAAAGCAAATAGGGAAGTCAAAAAAGTTGGATAAATGGGTGCCGCATGAATTGAACGATAATAAAAAATCGTTGTTTTGAGGTGTCTTCTACGCTCCTTCTGCGCAACAAAACGACCCATTTCTCAAGCGGATTGTGATGTGATGAGAAGTGGATCCTCTATTTACAACCGGTGACGTTCGGCACAGTGGTTGGATGCCGGAGAAGCTCCACAACACTTCCTGAAGCCGAAATTGCACCAAAAAAAGATTATGGTGACTGTTTGGTGGTCTGCGGCCAGTCTCATCCATCACAGCTTCTTGAATCTGGGCGAAACGATTACGGCGGAGAAGTACTGCTGACAAATTGACGAAATGCACCAGAAGCTCCAACGTATGTGCTCGAGATTGGTCAATATGAAGGACCAATTCTCCTCCATGACAACGCTCGCCTGCATGTTGCTCAACTGACCCCTGCAGAAGCTGAACGAATTGGGCTATGAGACTCCCCTCATCCGCCATATTCACCGGACCTCTCGCCCACCGATTATCCCTTTTTCAAGCATCTCAACAACTTCCTGCATGAAAAATGCTTCAAAAGCCGAGATGATGCTGAATCGGCCTTCAATGACTTCATCGCTTCCAGAACTCCAGATTTCTATGCTAATGGGATAAATAAACTTGTTTCTCGTTGACAAAAATGTGTCGATTCTAATGGTTCTTATTTCAATTAATAAAGTTTATTATGAAAGGAGTTATGATCTTTCGAAATTGAACATCAAAACGACATTATTTTTGCACCAACCTAATAACACATCAGAAATTTTGTAAAAGATTTTAAAATGTTTGCATGTAAAATTTTGTGAAAAGTAACCAGAGATTTTGAAATTTCACAAACATAAACAAACTGCAAATGAAAGTTATGTATTAGATTTGATGACAGATGAAGTGAAAAATCAAAATGCAAATCTATTGGAAATAATGTAGTCACAAAAAATTGTCTACCTGCATTGGATCCATAGTAATGGCCTTGTAGATATCAAAGTTCTCTTTATTCAACAATTGCTTTAGAACTGTCTCCATGTTAACTGATCCACTCAATATATCCTGAAGACTCACACTGAAGTCTAAAAAACAAAGACATTTTACTGATTAACAAGATGCCTGATCAGACAATACTGTGACAAAACTTGTTTTAGACATTCAATTCAAAAACCTGGTTCCAGACCCATATCTTTTTATTTCTACTTGGGTGTGTGTGTGTCAAAATTGTTTTCAAATTTTAGAAAAAGACCCATTTAGTTTTAAATCAGTTACAGTTTTTTTTTTTTTTTTTAAATCAATTCAACCTAAGTAAGTGATAATGCCACTTTATCAAGGGGCTACTGATGTAAAGAAGGAAAAGGTTTAGAAGGAACTTAATTTAAAAATAAGAAAAAAGGGGTACGCTCCTGTGTCAAAAAGACTAAAAGAGTATGAACATGATGATAGATGAACTAAATCAAATTTTATTGAGGAAAAAAAAATAAATAGTAAATAAAATTACAGAGCTTTACATGGAGACATTAGATTTTAGAGTTTGTAGACTTTAAAAATAAATAAATACAGTGACAATCTGACTTAAGTTGTTGAAAACGAGTCATTTTTCAAGATATGTTAGTTTTCTTAAATATTATATGAAAAATAAAATTTGTCTTTATTTTTTGAGTTTATGTCAGCTGTTAAAAATATTAGAAATGTCAAAAACACTAAAATAACAGTAAAACTCACATAAAATCATATTTAAATAAATTAAAAAAAATATTACACATACTTAATATATATATATCATAAAATAATTAAAAACAAAAAAATAGCAGATGTTCAGGAAATGGTCTTATTTCAAATTCTTGTCAACAGGCGGCACGTGTGCATTGTTTTCCAAATAACCTCAGATTTTGAGCCACCACTTTCTATTATGATTTAGAATTTTGTCTATGGCTTGTTTGAAATCCCAATGCTATGTGTAAGTCAATATGGCTGGAAGATAAGGTAGAAATTAATCACTTTATTCAGAATACCCTATGTACATATAGATACTGTAATAAACAATGGGAAGTGCTTATTTGTGGTTTATAGTGTGGTTATTTGGACTTGTTTTTTTTTTCTGGAACCAATTAATGATGTAGAGTGAGGTATACTTGTAGTAAATAAAATTTCAGAGTTCATATGAAGACATTACATGTATAAAGTAAACTTTAAAAATAAATAGTAAATAGAATTTCAGAGTTTAAAAAGCATTAAAAGTCTTTTTTCTTTCTTAATAAATTTTAACTACTTATTTAGGTTTTAACATAGTTTAAGTTGCATTGTCTTCTAAAAATGATTTTTAGTAGGATATCTACCAACCGCCCCACGTGATCAGATGTGGCACAAGGCCGAATTTAATGTGGAGTATCCGAGCCTGTAGGCTTAGCCAAAAATTCCCTGTAGACTTCATATAAAACAAGCTCAGGCAGCTGCTTCCCGAGACGAGAATCCGCCTCTCGACACAGCTTGTCTGAGGATCTTCTCTGCCCAGAGAGTTTGACCAGCACAGCTGGAGACAAATATCCAACTGCATTTTGAGTAGGTTGGTGCCTGTTAAGAATTGGAATCATATATCAGTTCATGCCCATTATCCTTCAAAGCCTATGGGTGTGGCGTGTTTGTAGGTCTGGGGAGTCAAACAGTGAGTGAAAAAAGTGTGGATTTTCCTGATCATATAAAGACATATAAAACAGAAAAATTAAATAATTTTTAACTTGCATAGAATTAAAAAATAACAAATATGTATGAAGTAATTGGCTGTTGGGTGTGCAGGTAGTATCATGGTTATCAGTGCTTAAAATGCAACTGACATGCTGAGTTCAATTTCCACTCAAATCTGTTTCATTCACTTTGCCCTAATATCGTTGGAAATATCATGAATCCTTTTCCCTCTATGTATAAATGTAAATATCGAGTTAGGGGTCCTAGAATGGGTGCCCAACCATGGATGGCAATCAAGTCTGCCCTAGAAAAGTATAACACTAAACCAAACTGGTGGATAAACTTTTACTACTGCTTCTTACCAATATAAAGCGATTCGCAGTGACAGAAACGTAACAAACTTGGGTGTGCTTCGCACAGGGCCTTTTACTCCAGGTGGGCCCTGTCTTCCACCCATGCCTGTGTATGCATGCTGGCCTCCCTTCAGGGCCCAAGTAAAGGATGGTGACTTTACCATGAAAGTGCTTCAAAAAAAAAAAACTTAAGGTAGATGGGTAATGAAACAGGGATGTTGTTTGGGTATATGTCGAGAGACATTTTACGTTATGAGGATATGGGATAGATAACAGTTAAAAAAAAACTTGAAAAAAAAAAAAAAAGGTTAAAGTTTTGATTAGGGATGGAAAAGGAAAGGAATGAGGATGAGTTGACTTGTGGATTTGACATGGCGGGTTCTGATTAAAGGTCTGACTGGTGGAAATAATTTATGTAGTTTCTGAAAATCTGCCATGAAAATAATTATATAATGAAAGGCTTTTTGTTTCATATGCTAAAAGAGGTTCAAGGCTTGAAAAATAATTCATGTCCTATCGTAATGCGCAAGAGTTTTAAATTGGTCGAGGCTGAAAAGTGTGGATTGTTCAGCTTTATGTCCAGAATTGAAACGCATGATTTAAACAGTAAATTTGACAAAGATCCCCTAATTCAGTTGGATAGCTTACCAGTTTAAAATATCAAGAAACTGTTGCATCAGCACTAAACTGTAGTAGCTGACTTTTTTGGACTCTATGCTTAAATAGCTGAAGATCTTCACAGACTTTACCCTGACCTGTCACGCTCTGTGATACACCATCATCTCCCAAGAGAGATGAATGTCAACCCAATGCAATGTGAAATAGTTGTAAAAGTAGAGACATTTTTTGCGACATCCTGTACTTTATACTATGTCTTCATTGGCACCAAACTGTATTGGTTACATCTCCGTTTGGTCTCTACTGGTAACATCAAGATGGAAATCTTGATAGATAGGTAGCTCAAGATCACTACAGAACACATCTTGACCAATAACTCTCTCTATTATTGTGACGATAAATATTCGCACTTACTGGATTTGAAGCGTCCAAGATGTTTTGCTTGTCGGACTGCTGTTTTATGATGGATAAATGCATAAAACCAAGCTAGACAGTTCATCATTTTGTCAGCTACATCCTTTCCTCTCGTATGTTTGGTCCAAGAAAAGTACATTCTCTGACATTTGTTTATTTTATGCTGCTTTGGCACGATTTCTCCTGTTTCGGTCTGCATGCGATGATTGGTCGAGCTGGGGACTTGATTGAGAACAAGGCCAACGGATTGGTGCGCTTAAACCAAATGTTTTGGTCAATAAAAACAGTCTGGGACATTGACTGAGAGTGCATA
>CAHIKZ030002479.1:2972500-3002500 GCA_903632075.3 Acanthosepion pharaonis | reverse complement strand
TCATGGCAACCTTTGTCAGAGAGACAACCTTGAAAGTTGAATCTTCTGCAAGCAGTCGTAATCTTGCAAAAGTTGTTGGAATGTCATCCAATCAGACTGTCAGGAGTTTCTGGCCAACCTAATATATGTATGCATGCGTGTATATAGGCATTTAGCTATATAATGACTCAATGGGCAAAATCAGTTGTATTTGACAATTAAACAGATTTTAAAAGATTTTAAAAGCTATTTAATATTCATATTTATTTCATTAATATAAATAGCCATCATTTATTTTGCTATGAGCACTGCCTCAATTTATAGTTGCCTTCAAGGTCAGGTTCCTCAGTGCTTGCTCTTGCGGTCGAAGAGTATATCGACACCATGGTGAATTCATACCTAATCAAAATTTGATAAACAAGCAAGAAATTATAATGTGTATATAAACTGGGGGGGGGCAACTCTTATTACAATCAGTGTATAAACTGATCCCTCACTTCGTGGCCACGGTAAAATGGATTGATTGATTTGGTTTTTACGGCTTATCAACCCTTTGCAGGTTATTTAAAGCCGGAAAATAGTTTTAGATAAGTTTTTTGAGATGATAATGGTTTAATGATACAAGTATTACTAATTAATCCATAGCTGGGGGATAAAAAGTGAATTCATACCTAATCAGAATTTGATAAACAAGCAAGAAATTATGTGGATATGAATTGGGGGATCAATTCTACATTACAATCAACATATAAACTGATCCCTTACTTTATGGTCACGGTAGTTTTTATACATTTGCATTCCAGAGACTGTAAATAAATCTAAAAGACATGCCTGCGTAGTTTAATCAATATTAATTATTTAAAATCAATATTAGTTATTTAAAACAAGAAAATATTTTTAAATTGTAAGAATTTTTTTTTTTTAGATAATTATTTAGTGATACAGTTTTTAATAATTAAATCAATAGATGGAGAGAAGACGTGAATTCATACCTTTCCCAAGGATATTTTGCGCGTAAGTGAATATAACGAACCCAACTGAAATTGAAACTCCGCTCTCCGATTAACAGTATAGAGCCTTTATCAATTACATCAACCGCGCATCCAAGCCTACAGCCCCCAATATACCCAAGCGATCACCTTACTGACTAAGCTTGACGTTGCTTAACTTTAAAACTAGTAATAAAATAATAGTAATAATGAAGAGTGTATAGAGCCAGAGGGTTGGGATAAAAAGCCACAATAATAAGATGGAATCAAACTGGTAATAAAAAAAAGGAATATAAAATTAATAGTAATGGGGAAAATACTTAATAAAATCTGTGGAAACCTTAAAAAGAAATGTTTGTTGTATTAGATATGAAAAGAGTTTAAATTAAAAATAATTAAAAGTCAAAACTTTATAATTTAGTATATTAATTCTACTTAATTTTATGTCATTTTCACTCACCATCTCTCTTGTTCCTTTTTTTTTTTGTCTATGTCCGCAGAAGAAAGGCAACAATTTTTATATTTTTTTTAAAACTCTTCACCCATTTTTTACTTTTGGGTCATATTTTTTTCTAATAACGAAAAAAAATCGACAGATGTCTATTCGAACGCGAAAAATAAACTTTCTTGTCACAACAATTACAAATCTGTCCATCGCGAAATATTTTGAGGCGAAAATTCGTCAAGTGTTCATTGTTTTTCGGCTCAGTTAAAAAAAAAAAAAGGAAAAAAAAAAGGTTTATCAATGCGGAAAAAATATCTGTCATAGTAGTAATATTTCAAAACAGGGACCTCCACAGATTCGCGATACCTAAAAAGAAATTTTTAAAAATGAAAAATCTTTCTTGAAGCTTTTAGTTTTAATTTCAAGCTAATAGATTAAATTTAATATTTCCAATAAGCGAAATACTTTACTGTATTCTAAAACTAATTTAAATTGACTGGAAAGTTTGTTTTTTTTGCTAAAAAAAAAACTAATTTCATTGATATTTTTAGTCAGAAAAATTTTTCTTAAATTCTTTTAAAAAATATTGGTGTCTGATAATTTGTCCTAAGCTTTTCGATTTATGATTAGTAAATATATTTTTTTACTTAATAACAACATCACGTAAAAAGTCAAATTAATACAGAATTATTGAAAGATTTGAAACGTTATTCCAATTAAAATAATAAAAAAAAACAATTAAAAAGAATTCTTGTAAAAATTAGTTACAAACTGAAAAAAAAATCTTTTAAGACAATAATGTCCTTAATATATCTTCTTCATAAAAGCAATTAAAAACTTTTCTAATTAAATAACGTTCTAGTTTTATTGCATTTTTATTTTACGATTCACATCAGATTTTCGGTAACTGGTGTTTCTTTTTAAAAAAGAAAATTGATAATTTATATTCTCTAAGCAGTTCTGCTTTTAACTTATATAAATATTAAGTGGCGAAAATCTAATTTCTCGAAATTTCATAACATTAAATACGTGAGGTGGGGTAACAGCTGTAAAAAATACTTTTACCATGATTTTTTTTTATTTTTATTTTTTTTTAAATAATGTAATTCATTTGTGTATAGGCCATGGAAGTTTCAAAATCCGACAATTATTTGATTTTTGAAAGAATTTCCGAATCAATTTTCTATACTACTCTTTTCCCCCTCACTAAAATTTCGAACATTTTTCAGAGGATAAGAATTATATAATCCAAAAATATTATCTTTCCACTTTAATAATAACAAAGATTCTGACGATAAAAGTTCGTTTTTATCAAGTTTGAGACTATTTTTCATCATGGGATACTTTTTTTTTTTTACCGAATTAGTGTACGTGCATATTTAGGAACTATATTAAAATCTTCCTTTCTGACAAAATTTATTTATAGAACTATGAAGAAAATGATATTTAAAGCTATTAAATTTATAAAATGATTGCAAATGATAAATTTATTTAATTATGAATTTATAAATAAATGTTATTAAAATGATAAATAAATCTGTATAAAAATGTTACTTTCTCTGACAAAATTTAGTCAGCGCGCACGCTTGCATGTGTGTGTATGTATACATGTGCATTTCATTGTATTCTCAATGTTGGGAGAGAAAAAAAATTTCTAGGACCCTAAAATTGACGGGAGAAAGAGTGACGATGTTTCAGTGAATCGAGTTTAACGTGGGCCATGTGATTTGCGCTTTGTATTAATCGTTCAATTGCAAATAACATTTGCAAATAACAAGTAAAACATTATGCGAAAGAGATTAGAAGTTTATATGCATAATTTTATATATATATATATATATATGAATTAAAACAAATACTTACGTTTTGTCGTTCGAGCGGCATAGAGTCCCGCCGCCAGTAGCAGAACAAATTGTAGCGTGCAGATATAAAAAAACATGGTTATCGCTTTTAGTTGGTCTGATCCAACACTGGAGTAGATAGAAGGGATATTTTAAAATAAATGTACACTTATCTGATAAAAGCGGGGTGGGGTGTAAATAAAGAACGCGGCGGTCGACAGGTGGCGTGTGTTTGTTTAGTTTTTTTTTTTTTTTTTTACTTACATCCGACGAGTAAAGTGGCTGGTCGTCAGTAACAGAGATTGGACAACTCTATTCGAGTATATATAAATGTACTTGGCAGGTAGATGAAGTTGCAGATTTGAGAGTCTACCTGCTCGCTCTTCTCACACCACTGACCTATAGGAACACCGTCGTTAAACACAGACGACGCCCGCTAGAGAGTTATCTATTCATCTGACATCACCTTACACTCATTGTTAAGTTTTATCTCCCACTTGATAGGGGAAGAAGTCCCCACTCTGCCCGAATGAATTAGCGGAAATCATTATACGATTTTCTATAGGATATATTAAGTTTGGGACGCTTTTTTTTTTAAAAAAAAAAGAAGAAAAAAAAACGTTGTCTGACCATAACGCAACAGGACAAACCGGTTACGAGAGTAAGGACCGTATTTTTCGAATGTCAAATTTACGAGAAAATATTTTCTCAAACGATTTGACAGTATTTTGATTTCAAACTATAACACCTACACCTTAAGATAAAACATTTAAATACTTTTTGAAAATGTTATTTTTTTAATTTAAAAAAATATATTTTTTTCATTATATATGCATGAATGTCTGAAAAGACAAGTGTGACACTCAACAAATACAAATAGATCGAGTTAGATGATTAAAAATAAATGCTTAATGACTTCAATTAACACTGATAAACAGTCAAATCATAACATTTACGAATGAGTCAGGGTAAATAATCACAATTCGCATATAACAAAACGACTCGACGCAATCTTGTTTTTAACAGTTTAATACTATTTTTTATAGATTTTGGAAAATTGGTCTAAAGAATATTGGTCTAAGGGAAACCTAAGAACATTTGTCTAAGGAATACTCATCTAAGGACCATGGGTCTATGGAAAAGCCGTAAGGACCATTGGTCTATGTTGTGTAGGAACCTACCACCCCTCTTGGAGATGAACTCGTCTACAAAGAAGGACGTTAACTAGTGGCATGTCAAAAGACAGAGTAGAAGTTCTGAGCTGAGTTAGTTATAGACTACTCAGGCGATATCTGTACCAACTTACCAACCGAATAAACCCCATTTTATTGTTACATGTTATTTGGCGTTTGTCTTTATTAACCCCAAATTAACATCATAACAGTCTACAATATGGTTTTAATAAATTAACACTTTATTCATGTACAAAATACTTAATTTTATTGATGTTCACTATATTTCAGAATAACATTTACGACACTTACAGCAAGCTTAATAATTGATATATGTGGCTTATAAGCTTTAATTGACAAGTATTGTTTGTATATTAATACAACACACATTAGACTATTATTGTCTAAACAAATATTTCTTAGACATATATTCTTAAACGCTTATTCCTTAGACTAACATTCATTAGACCAGTGTTTCTTAAACCAGAGTTCATTAGACCAAGATTCCAAAGACTAGTTTTTCTTACACCAGTGTTCCTTAGACCAACATTCCTTAGACCAGTGTTCCATAGACCAGTTTTCCTTATACCAACATTCCTTCGACCAGTGTGCCTTAGATCGATATTATTTAAACCTGTGTTCCTTACATGAATGTCCCTTAGACCAGTGTTCCTTTGACCAGTGTTCATTTAACCTATATTCCTTAAACTAGTGTTTATTATACCAGTGTACATTAGACCAATGTTCCTTAGACCTGACTTTCTTAGACGAATATTCCTTAGAGCAGGGTTACTTAGACAAATACTCCTTAGACAAGTGTTTTTTAGATCAATATTCCTTAGACCTTAAACGAATAAGGCTTAGACCAGTGTTTCTTAGACCAATATTCCCTCGATCAATGTTCCTTAGACCAATATTCTTGAGATCAGTGTTCCTTAAAATACTGTTCCTTAGACCACTGTTTCTTAAACCAAAATTCCTTAGACCTCTTTTCATTAGACATATATTCTTTAGACCACTTTTCATTTGACCAATATTGCTTAGACCTGTGTTCATTAGACCAGTGTTCTTTAGATCAATATTCCTTAGATCAGCGATCCTTAGACCAATATTCCTTAGACCTATGTTCATTAAACCAATATTTCTTAGACCAGTGTCCCTTAAATGAATATTCCTTAGATAATTTTGCACAGACGCCTAAGACGAATGTTCCTTAGATCAGTGTTTCTTTGACCAGTGTTTTTTAGGCCCGTATTCTTTAAATCAGTGTTCCTTAGACGAATATTCCTTAGACCAATATTCTTTAGACCAGTATCCTTAGACGAATATTGCTTAGACCAGTGTTACTTAGACCAATATTCCTTATACCAGTGTTTCCAAGATCAATGTATTTTAGACCAATATTCCTTAAACTAGTGTTTCTTAGAACAGTGTTCCTTAGACCAGTGTCATTTAAACCAATATTCCTTAGACCTGTGTTCCTTAGACCAATATTTCTTATAGCACTGTTCCTTAGACCAATATTTATTAGTCCTTAGACCTATATTCCTTAGATAAATATTCCTTAGACAAGTGTTCCTTAGACCAATATTGCTTAGACTAGTTTTCCTTTGACGATTGTGGCTTAGACCAGTATTCCACCAATATTCCTTAGGCCAATATTCCTTAGATCAGTGTTCCTCAGACCAATATTCCTTAGACCTGTTTTCCTTAGACCAGTGTTCCTTAGACCAATATTTCTTAGACCAGTGTTCCTTAGGCCAATATTCTTTAGACCTTAGTTCATTAGACCAATATTCCTTAGACCAGTGTTCCTTAGACCAGTGTTCCTTAGACCAATATTCCTTAGACCAGTGTTCCTTAGGCCCGTGTTCCTTAGACCAATATTTCTTAGACCAGCGTTTCTTTTGACAATTGTGGCTTAGACCAGTGTTTCTTCCACAAATATTCCTTAGACCAGTGTTCCTTCGACCAATATTCCTTAGCCCTGTGTTCCTTAGACGAATGTTCCTTAAACCGATCACACTTTTCATCATTTCACCTCAAGCAAGGCAATAAAAGCTACCATGGAAGCAAGAGATTACCGAGATTAAAGTGAATAGATAGGACAATAAAAGAACAGCGATACAAGCCGGCGATAGACATTGCATTTAAATTTTTGAAGATCATAGGTGACAGGAAAGTAAGCTTCCGCAAGAGAGTTGCACCAACAATTGAATACATGTAGATAATACTCAGATTTTTGTGCATATACATGTTTGTGTGGACATAATTAATAGAGACGGTGAGATGTAGTTTTGCTTAAGTTATATTTTGCAATACAGTTTGATTTAAGAAATTGTAGGATATTATATGGATTCATGTCATAAATGAGTTCTTTTATTTTGGTTGCTTGGTGGTATTTTAAACGAATTTGAATGAAGTCGCTACAATTCGTTAGTATGTGCGTATTGTTGGTAATTTATTTAAAATATATTGCCGGTTTTTTTACTCTAAAATGTATTTTAGATATAGTTGCTTTGTTTAGTCCACTATTTAACCATAACTAGACCACAGGGTTTTTTATGATGTTCACCCTTTAAGGCCAAAGAGCCAAATAGAGGACCGCAAGAAGATTTTTGTCTGTTTAACGATATGTGAATTATGGTCATTTAATTAAATTCAATTTAAGCTTGAAAATAATAAAAATATATGTTATTCTGCTTTCACAATTGAATACATGGTAGATGATACTCAGCTTTTTTTGCATATATATGTTTGTGTGGATATGATTACTAGGGGCGGTGATCTGTGTTTTGTGCTTTGTTGTTTGTTATATTTTGGGATACAGTTTGATTTTTTTTAAGCGTTTCACCCCAAGCAAGGAGAGAAGCCACTAGGACATAAGGGGTTACAGAAGATTTGGAGCAAGGTCAGATAGGAGTGATAGAGGAAAGGATGAGGAGAATGATAGTGGATAGATCAAGGCAACTGGAGATGTCGATTGACATTACATTTGAATAGTTGGAGATTATAGCTCTCAGGAAACTGGAATGAGGGAAGGGAGTTCCACAGGCAGGAGGTGCAAGACATGAAGCTATTGGAGTAGAAGAGACGGCTACATTTAATGAAGTTCAACAGTGAAAGGTGAGAGCGGGATACCGGCCTCGTAGGACGCTTGAATTCATGAAGTCTGTAGAACCAACGAATGCAGCTCCTCGGAGCAATTGCCATGAAAGTATTTGTAAAACAGACAGAGAGAGGCGACGGCGCGTCTGTGAGAAAGCGACTGTAGACGAGATGCAATTGGAAGAGCATTGTGTATTAATGGTTCCTTCCGCAAAATCAGATCTTGAATTCTGACAAGTACTCTTCCCAATTGGATCGATCAGAGACAGCAGATAAAGTCCGACTCCCACATCAAATCGGTACAGCTTGGGTGGAATGTTCAACTGTCCTGACATTGCATTTTCAAGGTTGTTACTTATTCCGATGTCTTGAAAAATTCTTTTAATAGGAGGAGCTGCAATTCTCTGGAAACTGATAAAAGCCACTTTAGATCGGTTCACCATCTCGAAAGATATCAAAATCTGGGAGGGGGGGAATCAGAAGCTGCAAAAGTTAATGGGACAAAATTGCCCATATATGGTTAAAGAAATCAATCATGGTGTCCATAAAGTCTCTTTACAGTTTAAAAATATATATTACAAAGTTAAGTGACAAAATATTTTAATCAAATTTGTTCTTTGTAGCTATCAAAGTTTTTAATAACGCTTCATTTGTGAATTTCAAATTATCCTGTTCATGAAAGAGTACTGTTAAATGAACCTAACATTCCCCAACCGGTGGATTGGAAGAGATGGCCATTCCCCTGGCCACCTCGTTTCTGTGGGGTTATGTAAGATATCGTGTATCGAACAAAGATAGGGACATACTGATAAAAAAGCAAAAAGATCCCCTGATGCCATTGCCACAATTAATGAGGCTATGCTACAACGAACATGGCAAGAAATCCGAGTACTGTCAATAGACAGAGCCACGAATGGGACACGCTCCTGGGCCAGATTAACTCTTGTAACTCATAGAGGTTGATATAAACTGGACTAACAATACTACTACTACTGTAAACTGACCAACAATACATTTTATAAAAAAATGACCAACAATAACTATAGGAGGATGACCAACAAATGAACCCCCTAATATTTTTTAGACAGGTGGATTGGAAGGGATGGCAAATTCTCTGGCCACCTCATTCACCAGATGTTACATCCCTTTCTATAGGGTTATAAGATATCGTGTGTATCAAAACGTGGGACGTCACTGATCTAAAGCAAAGATCCCTGATGCCATTGCCACTATTGATGAGGCTATGTTACGACAACGAACATGGCAAAAATCGAGTACTGTCCGTAGACAGAGCCCCGAATGAGACACGCTTCTGGGCCAGATTAACTCTTGTAACTCATAGAGGTTGATATAAACTGACTAACAATACCTACTACTATTGTAAACTGACCAACAATATATATTTATCGTAAAATGACCAACAAATGAACCCCTAATATTTTCAAACAGGTGGATTAGAAGGGATGGCCTAATTCCCTGACCACCTCATTCACTAGATATCACTCCCCTGGACTTCTTTCTATAGGGTTATGTTCTAAGATATCGTGTATCGAACAAAGATACGGGACATGACTGTTCTAAAGCAAAAGATCACTGATGCCATTGCCACTAATGATGAGGCGATGCTACAACGAACATGGCAAGAAATCGAGTACCATCTCGATGTGCTTATTGCAACTAATGGTTACCCATAGAGAGGTGGATTAAATAAAAGCTTCAATATCTACTCCTAATTTTGTAACAATTTCCACATATTTGTCTGTTCATTTGCTTCTGTAATATTTTTTAATTGTAAAGATTAAATTTCTGAACAACGTGTACAACTAAATATTGTCTCTAAAATTCACTTAAAAACGTTACATGCTTTTATCGCGATCCAACATTTTTTTCTTACAGAATTATGATAAATTTGAGAATATAAGAAGTATATTTGTAAAATTTGCTTAACGACACAAAACAAAACAAGAGCATAACATGTTGAGGCAATTTTTTTTTTTTTTGCTGTAAAAAAAAATACGTACGCTCTGTTATAATAAATATATCGAGCTCTCTGTGGATCAGTTTTAATATTACTAGGATCCACCAGGACGATATACCAACGGATCGATTACCTGTACTATATATATATATATATATATATATATATATACACGCACACTGACACACACTAAATGGACAATTATTTTAAGATATTTTATTGTTATACGTCATTTATATAGACACAAATATTTAAGTAAATATTCTGTTTTAATAAAAAATATTAACAACTTTTACCGGCCTGAAATTTCGAGAAATTTTCATAGAAAAGATGTCCTTCGATAGGAATCGAACTTGTATCCTACACGGAACCGTCGTATAGCCCTACGAGCTAAACAGTTTAGCTACAGAAGTGCGTTTGGCTAGTGCGGTCGATTTTACTGCTTTGAAACGACAATTTTCCATGATTCCCCTCGACTGATCATATCTGCTCGAAGCGGATCTAAACGTAAACAAACGTCGTCACACACTTCAAAATTCTCTGTTCAAACTGGTAAATTTTGTTAATACTGTTTATTATAAGCAGAGCATTTACTTAAATATTTTTGTCTATATAAATAACGTATAATATATATATATATATATATATATATATATATATATATATATATATATATATATATATATATATATATATATATATATATATATATATATATATATATATATATATATATATATATATATATATATATATATATATATATATATATATATATATATATATATATATATATATATATATATATTGTTCAGACTATTTTCATAAACACATGGCTCAGTGTATAAAAGCTTTGGTAATCCTGTTACTTGACCTAAAGCATTGTGCGTTCAATACCTGGCAACAGCAGAGGTGAACAAAAGAGTTGAGTTAAAGGGAAATAACTCAAACTAAAATATCCGGAAGAGACCCGGAACAAGAACAATCTAACCCGCTGGGCGAAATGAAGGGTTTTGTTCTGAATTTCAATTACCCGAAGAAGACCGTACAAAAGCCGAAACGTCGTGAATATGACAACAAAGATGTTAGCATTTGTAATAGATTTGAAGCGATCTGGCTTTTAATATTCATGTTTATTTCAATTAAATAAATTGCTATTTTTGTTACTTGCACTGCCTCAACTTATTGTTACCTTTAAGACAAGGTTACCCAGTGCTTGTTCTTGCGGCCAAAGAGTATACCGATATAATGTTGATAGAGAAAAGCAACAATAATTCGATAGAATAAAACTATTAATAGAAGTGAAGAGTGTATCGGCCCAGTATAAAAAGCAACGATAATGAAATGGATTGATTTTTTTTACGACTTATCAACCTTTTTCAGGTTATTTAAAGCCAGAAAATATTATCAGATTATAAGAATGTTTTTTTAGTATTTTTTAGATAATAATATTTTTAGGGATACATGTTTCATCAATTAACCCATAGCTGGGGAGAGAAGCAGTGAATTTATATCTAATCAGAATTTGATAAACAAACAAGAAATTATAATATGGATATAAAGTGGGGGATCAGTTCTTATTACAATCAATATCTAAACTGTTCCCTCATTTTGTAGCCACGGTAGTTTCTATGCATTTCTATTCCAGAGAATGTAAATAAATCTAAAAGACATAGGATAATGCTATTAATAAAATAATTTAACGAGATTGTATCGACCCAGAGTGTTAGTATAAAAAGCAACAATAATAAAATGGATTGATTGGATTTTACGGTTTAACAACCCTTTCCGACAGAAAATGTTTTGTTTCTAAGATTTTTTTTTTAAAATAATGATTTACTGATAACTGGGGTGGGGAAGAAGAGATGGGTTCATGCCTTTCCCAAGGGTATTTGGGCGGAGGCGAATGTAACACAGCAGACTGGAATTGAAACACGGCTCGTCGATTTACAATCCCGACCCGTTATCCATTACACCACCCGCACATACAATCACCTGGTATTCCCATCGGGGTACTAAACAGGCTCGACATTGCTTAACTTCAGTGATCGTACGAGAAACAGTATTTCAACGTGATATGGCCGTAAGACCATAAGCCATAAACCATAAGCCATAATACATAAGCCATAATACATAAACTATAATACCCATGAGCCATAATACATAATCCATAATACAATGCCATAATACATAATACATAAGCCATAACACACATAAGCCATAATACATAATAGATGAGACATAATGCCCATAAGCCATAATACATAAAACATAAGCATAATACCCATAAGCCATAACACATAAACTATAATACCCATGAGCCATAATACATAATGCATAGTCCGACAATTATTTTAAGACATTTTTATGTTTATACATTCTTTTTATAGATACAAATATTTAAGTAAATGCTCTCTTTATAATAAACAGTATTAAACAACATTTACCGGCCTGAATGTCAAAGAAATTTTCATAGAAAATATTCGTCCTCCGACGGGAATCGAACCTGTATCCTATACAGAACTGTCATATAGCCTGCCTTTAACCGATCGAGCCACGGAGGACCGTTCGATTAGCAAGGTCGATTTTACTGCTTTTAAACTGCAATCTTCCATGAGTTGGATGATTAAAAAGGTATGGCAGCTTGGAAAACTCACTCTGATTGTTATGAGAAGAAAAAAAAGAATTTGTTAGTGATGGCCTCAAACTGAACATTGGAGGCCTACATCAAGTGCTTTGAGGAGGTAATGCTGCCCTGCGTCAAGAGTGTGGCTTCCTGAAGATCCTATGTCTTGCAACAGGGCTTTGCACCATGCCACACAAAAGAAACCAATCATGGCTGTCAAACAATTTCTGCGATCACATCACCCCTTCCCAGATTGCAACCCCTTTGATTATAGGGGGTCAGTTGAGCAAGAAACCAACAAAACTCCTTGTAATACCAAAGATGAACTGAAGACATGGATTATGGCTGCATTCACCAACTTAAACAAGGAGGCCGTCGAGAAGAGTTGCAGGAGATTCCAAAGTCCTCTTGAGGCTGTGGTTGAAGCCAATGGCGATTTTATTGAATAAATTTACTCTTTAGTTGAGGCCAATGACGATTTTTTAAATACTGCTTAGTATTACTGTTTAGTATTTCAAGTTATTTTTGTGAAATTTTGTTAAATATATCTGTCAAAATGAGATATTTTACATTTTTTTAAACATTTTATTACATTTATTTTTATTCGTTACAATCATATTTGTTCAAAACTGTTTATGGGCATTTGTTTTCTTATATTTTTAGCACAGTTTAATCTCTCAAGTGCTCAAAATGTCCTCCTTGAACATTGTAACATGCGTCGAACAACTCCAGAACACTATGACACACAGCACGACGACACAAATCCCGATAAAATTCAATAAATAATTCTGAGATAGACTCTTTTAATTCGTCTACTGTGTGAGCATTTCTCTCATGTACCTTGTTCTTTACTACACCCCCCCACCCACAAAAAAAAATCCACTGGTGTCATGTCAGGTGAACGTAGAGGCCATTCGATGGTGCCCCCTTTTTTTTATAGATATATATATATATATATGTTCAAACACACACTCACACACACGCACACACACACATATATATATATATGTTCAAACACACACACGCACACACACATATATATATATGTGTGTATGTGTGCGTGTGTGTTCACACATATATACTTTAAAAATTAGGAAATCAGTTGAATCCGCTACCTTGGTTTAAAAAATTAGCAATAATGACATTTTCGGACCCAAAGAACGCTTTGAACCAGAAAATAAAAGTCATGAGCCCTTGCATACATACTAAGCTCTTAAGCTCATATGAGGTTGGATAAGAAAAAAGTGTGTACATTTCAATTAATATCCCACCAATATATTTATAATTCCCTTGATTTTCTTCTTCTTCTTCTTTTTCTTCTTTTTCTTTTTCTTCTTTTTCTTTTTCTTCTTCTTCTTCTTACGATTAGTGAGAACATTCGCTTTCTGACCATGAAACCCGGGTTCGAATCTCACCTTGGTCGATTTGTCAGGAAGGAGACTTCCTGATGTTATCGAACTGGATTTGGGGACGAACCCAGAGTGTGGCACCTTTGGAAAGTGTCTGAAAACAATAACACGGATTGACCCAAGCCTTGTGAGTGAAATTGGGTTGACGGAACACTTGGGGCCCGTCTACAGCACAAAGTCACAAGTCATCGTGACCGAGGGCGCTGGTGTTGTTCAGATTCTAGATAACACGCTCTCTCGTTCTAGGAGAGAGCGTGTTATCTAGAAAATGTAACTAAGGGCTGCTCATAGGTGCCGTATAAACCACGGGTTGCCTCTGTGGGTGTTGAACAAACACAAGTGCCTGAGCGAGTGTCTGCAATAGGGATTGGCTAGCCGCCCTAGTAGACGGGTATCCTCGAATACCAGCTATTATATATATATATATATATATATATATATATATATATGTGTGTGTGTTTTATATATATATATATATATATATATATATAGATACATAGATAGATAGATTATACATGATTCATATATATATATATATATAGATAGATAGATAGATAGATAGATACATAGATAGATAGATTATACATGTTTCATATATATATATATATAGATAGATAGATACATAGATAGATTATATATGTTTTCATATATATATATATAGATAGATAGATACATAGATAGATACATAGATAGATAGATTATACATGTTTCATATATATATATATATATATAGATAGATAGATACATAGATAGATAGATTATACATGTTTCATATATATATATATATATAGATAGATAGATACATAGATAGATTATACATATTTATATATATATATATATATAGAGAGAGAGAGAGATATAGATAGATTATATATATATATATATATATATATATATATATATATGAAAGATATTATAAGGCGTTGATTGTTGTGTTCGAAGTTGTGACTAAACTGTTCAAAGTTCATCTTTTATTATTGTTTTGTTCAAGTATATTCATTATCAAGAACCAATGGGGTGTCTGTTTTTTGTAATTAGAATTTTTTGTGTACATCATGTTATTCTTTTGGCATATATATATATATATATATATATATATATATATATATATATATATATATATATATATATATGAGAGAGAGAGAGAGAGAGATACAGTGGGGGAAAATATTCGTACACATACACATTTTTTAATTTATATTTACAAAACCAATGAATAAACATACTTTTCATATAATTAACTGTACACAAATGCATAATAACTCAATATGCATAGAAAACAGAAAAAATGATTTAAGGGAAATAAATCACATTTATTCATTTTAATGCGTGAAAAAGTATTCGACAATGCAAATTTCAGATTTCAAACCTTTTAAATTGTTTTAATACTCTAGATTGTTGAAGTGGAATATTCTAGAATCTACCAATAATGTTATCAGTAGTTATGTTTAGCCTAAAAAATACAAAGAGAACATTCTGTAATTGATATTAGGCAAGTAGGTTTTCATCATTACATGAAACATATATATATATATATATATATATATATATATATATATATATATATAGATAGATAATAATGTTTTCAAATGGCTTGTTAGCCATTATGAAAAAAAATTATCCAGACTTAATATAAACAAAATGTTATCCTCAAAATCTTTGTTATTATTAAAAGGAATGGCCAAAAGATATTTTAATTATTAAATTATATTTTTTATGAGTGGGGGGGGCATCAAAGCAGAGTGGGGAAAAAATTAGTATAAGAAATGTTAGCGTCTTTTTTGCGATAAAAAACACATTGATTTGGAAATTCTTGCAAAATCAAATAATTGTCGTATTTTAATTAAATTTCAGGATTTTAATTAAATTTCAGGATGTATACACAAATTGATTAAATTATTTCAGAAATCATTCTATTTAGAAAATCTTGGTAAAAAATATTTTTTTTTTACATTTGATATCCATCACTTATTTAATTTCATGAAATTTCGAGAAATTAAATTTTGCCTTACTTAATGTTTACATTAATTAATAGCCGAACTCATTGGGAATTTAAATTCTTAATTTATTTTTGTAAAATAGGATCCCAGATACGGAAATAATAAGATAAAAAAAATGAAAATAAAACTAAGACATTATTTAATTAAAAAGTTTTAATTGCTTATATGAATAGTATTTTTAGAATTGTTTCCGTTTTCTTAAAATTTTAATTAGAGTAATTTATAAGTTTTAAATCTTTTAAAAGTTTGTCTTACTTTTTAGAGGTTAGTTGATATTGTTATTAAGTAAGACCATATTTAGTAATCATAAATGGAAAAGATTAGTACAATTCATTGACCCCAATATTTTTAAAAGATTTGGAAATTTTTTTGCGTATATAAACGTGCCGATTTTTCTAAATACGGACGTCCATACATGACATTATCATAAAATAAGGGCGATAACTATATTAAATTTAAAACCAAAATATCTAAAATTCAATAAAACATGAGATTAAGGAAATATTTTCTGAAATTTTAAACATTACTGGGTAGTTAAATATTATATAAAAAGGCGCTCACTTTATATTCCTCAAATGAATTTTACAGATATATCCATCGTAGAAAAATAGATAAACTTCCGTCCGTCAGTGAAGCTGTCAACATCTAAAATAAACCGCTACTGCTGTGTTAAAAAATTCATTTCTGCGATATTTTGAACTCAATGTAAGCAATATTTGTTTCAACTCAGATTAATTAACCTTTAAATCAGCTAATATTCCTCAAATAAACTTTCAGAAAAGTACATTTTATTTTTGAAAGATTTTTTTTAATAAAGAGAATTTAAGTGATGGCTAAAGTTGCGCTAAAATCAGGGATGTTTAGCAACTTCAAGACACTAACTCATTCCAGCCAATTTAAATTCGTTTTGAAATACAACAAATTTTACTTATTAGAGAGCCGAGTTCGAATTCTAGTCGAATCCTTGGGAAAGCTATGAATCCTCTATTTCTCCCAGCAGGACAGAGCGGGTTCTGTAGCCTTGGATGGAAACATTAAATTTAATCTATTAGATTTAAATTAAAAATAAAATAAACACTTCAACAAAGAATTTTAATTTTTAAAATACATTATGAACCTTAGGTATCGCGAATCTATGAATTTCAGTCAGTTATGTGCCATGCGTGATACACGCTTAGGTGATGCATGACTGACGAGACAGATTTTTTTTCCCGCAGTAGACCAGTTACCATCAAATGCTATATCTGTGATGCTATTTACTCATAGCTTAGAAGAAGAGAATTCATACATTTCCCAAGGTTATTAGCTCGTAAGTGAATGTAATGGATTCGAATGAAATTCGAACTCGGCTCTCTGATTCCTCAATCCGAACCGCTATCCATTAATCTACTGTGCCTCTGTTGACCATGTTTGCTGCAGTCTCTGAATATGGAATCCAGTGAAGTCCGTAATTTGTTCAATATCAGAGGTCGGCAGTGAAAATTCAGAGAAAGTAGCGGTTGTTAAGTAATTCTTTAAGTCTTCGATATCAGGTTGGCAGTGCAAACAATTTGGGAGAAAAAATGGCTGCCTTTATACACGTCGCATTGAATATTTTGAGCTTTCTGATTGGTTAACCGTTCTATTCGTGGACTATAAAATGAGTCAGCTCGTTTAGGCTAGCTCACTAGTACAGAAATACCCAAAAAACTGCAACAGCCTCTTGTGCCGGTACCTAGTTGAAATGAATGCTTGCAAGATTTCACAGCTCTAGCATCACCCCTTTATAGACTATGAACTTTTCAACCCACCTTCTTACTGTAATAAAAGTTGGGTGACAGAAAATTAATTTTTATCGGAGATCTTATTGGGCACCATAAAAAAATTAACAACATAAACTGCGAGAGGTTGAGTTAGTTATCAAAGTTGAATTTATAAAACGAAATAAACAGAGCAATTAACAATAATATTCAATAGGAGAATTTCTTTACGTGACTAAACAAGATTCCTGTCAATTAAGAATATTTATTGATAAGTCTGCGTGTCTTTTTTAGAATGAAATTTTATTTGAAATACATGATTGATGTGATGTCAATTTTTTTCTTATCTGTGACCACCTTTTGGCCATATTAACCTCTTTTGAAGATTACGAGAACAAGGTCATAAATTAAAATAAGGTTCTAACAAGCTTAGGTTACCAGTTTATAGTGGCATTGTCCAATTTGTTAAAGTGGGGTATTTTCTTCTGTTGGATAGAAATCCATGTTTATGTCATAGGTTGTTTTAGAGTAGGGACCGTCAAAGGGAGGCGCAGTGAAGTAATGGATATCGGTTCGTATTATCGAATCGTAGTGCCGAGTTCGAATTCTTGTCGAATCCTTGGGAAAGGTTTGAATCCTCTAGTTCACCTAGCAGGACAGACCGGGTTCTATAGCCTTGGATGGCAACTGGTCTACCGTAGAAACCTACTCCGTGGGGAAGAAAAAAAAATCTGCATTGTCAGTCATGTATCGATGTATCCTGCATGGTACATAACTGCCCGACCATCGAAGAAAAGATTTTTTTTTTTTTTTTTTAGTGGCATATCAACACCTCATTGCCGAAATTTAATTTTCTAGGGAGTATTAGTAATTTCATTTATTGCTGATACTATCTTTGTTTTCTTCTAAAAATCTATTGCTGGTATTTTTTTTCCGGAATATGCATTGCTGGTTATATTTTTTTAATTTTTTTACAAAATCGTATTGTTGGTAATTTTTTACTATGAAAATGCATTGCTGGCACGTCCGCTATAAAATGTACTTTTGCAATTTCATAGGGTCTTGACCCCATTTTGGGGGTTCACTATTTGCCCATATCTGGGTCCCTGACAAGCGCTACCACTCCCGGTCAGGGTGGATCTGGGAACAGGAGGTGGTTTCCTCCCGATAAGAGGCCTTGCTGCCGGATGTAGTTCATCGTCATACCCAGGACGTTCAAAGAAAAGAGATATCTAAGGTTTAAAATGCATCTAAAAAATGGAAATTTTTTTTCATACTTTCAGGGCAGATTGAATGCAAAAGGGACAGAGGAAAACAACACATGAACTACTTGAGTAAATGGATGGCTGTGTAGGAATTTTCCCCACTTACGTGTGTGTGTGTATTCGGCAGTGACAGTGGAATGAACAAAACCCAATATTTAACAGCTTTTATTTTGTGGCTGAAAGAAGAGAGTGCGTGGGAAGAAAAAGTGACGTTTACCAGTTAAAATGTTCTTGAGTGGATGTTTTGTAGAGAGAGATTTCTCTGTTTTTTTTCGCACGGGAGGAACGAGACATCTGAGCGTGAAATTGATAGGTCTTCTGCAGTAAGGGTTCTGTGTAGTTTTTTTTCCCTTTGGGTTGGTGTCTCGAAGGGAGATTCTTCCGCCTTTTCCCACAAGGTAGGAGAAATCTGAAGTCAAGCTGCTGGAACAGAGCCACGTGTCTTCTGCGGCAAGGGTTGAGTAGCCTTTCGAGCTGGGTCTTGAAGGTTGCGACTCCTGAAAAAAAAAAGGGCGGAAAAGAGCTGGCCTTGAAGGTAGAGGCCGCTGAAAGGGAAATAGACAAGAGGCTAAATAGGGCTTGGTCAGGGCTTTTATGACTTCTTGAACTTCCAATTGTACCCTACTGATTACTTCCGTTGCTGCTACCACTGAGCGAAGTAAGCAAGCTCCCATATACCACAATAACCAACAAGTAAGATTATATATAATATTATTATAACGGAGTAGGGTTTGAGAGAGATAGAGAAAAATCAAAATTCATGAAGAGTTACAAAGGACAGGAAATTCTGAAGAGCCATGATCAACAACGTCCTGAAGGGACACGGCACATAGAAGAAGAATGGTAATATTAGCCGTTCCGGATTTCAAAGAAAGGGAGCTTGGATTCCCCTATCCTTTCTTTTACAAGTACTTTTAAAGGCGCTATACGAAAAGAGACAGGAAGTCTTACGCCGAGTTAAGTTGAAGAAATAAACATTTCATGGAATGACATCAATATTTTGACACTATGCAAATTGTACAAATTACAATATACGCCTTACACAACATTTCCATTGTGTGCCTCAAGCCATCAAGGTAGATTAACAGTTCGTTCAAAATACAAATTACGTAGTATACATACACTTGATGTAAAATGAATGTTGCCCTGAACAACAAAGTTGGTTGTTTGATTTTGTTTAATAGCAAGTTCCCGAAAAAGAAAAAAAAAATTTATAAACAGTGACTACTACTGCTGATAATACAATGCTCTCTCAACGGATTGAGTCACTGCCTAGGTCACTGGTGTGATTATTTAAAAAATAAATACTCAAAAATTCGCCATTCTCTCTGCCGATAGCCTAGGGAGCTAGAATCTCCGACTGACGCCAAATCGGCCGGGTCTCGATCCCGGCTTGAAGCGATCGAATATCTGTGATACAGCGAAAGTGTCTGTCTGTGGATGACTATATATATATATATATATATATATATATATATATATATATATACCGGATGTAACAGCAAAATTGTCCAGTCGTTTGCTTAAGATTTGAACCGTTGTATCTTAGAAATGATTAAAGATATCTTACTGGAATTTTCTGAGGTTTTTATAACACTATTCGACTTTACTTTGAACAATATGAATATATTTAGCTTTAAATTGAAATGATGATCCCTCTTCCTTTTGTGACCTCGTGACCCAGTTTTCCTCTCTACTGTTCCCTCTGTTTTTTAAACTTATTCACCGTTCTCTTCATGGTTCCTGAATGGACCTTGAAGATGGAAGCCAGAGTATGAATGATGGTGCCTGAATGATATTTTCCCTCTAACCATTGTTCAGTGATCTTTATGACAAATGGTGCCAAGATGGCTAAAAGTCTTATTTGAAAACATGGAAAAAAGAAACTCAATTAGTTTAGTGTGCTTTTTATGGGATGGGCAATTATCCCATACTGTTACACGATTTGAATAATTTTGGTGTTACACCCGGTATATATATATATATATATATATATGTGTGTGTGTGTGTGTGTGTGTGTTATGAAATGGACAAAGTCCGACAATTATGTTAAGACATTTTTATGTTTATACATTCTTTTTATACATACAAATATTTAATTAAATGCTCTGTTTATAATGAATAGTATTAACGACATTTACCGGCAGGAATGCCCGAGAAATTTTCATAAAAAATATGCGTTTTCCGACAGGAATCGAATTTGTATCCTATAAGGAACCGTCATATAGCCTGACGTGCCTTTAACCGATTCGGCCACAGAGGAGCGTTCGGTTAGCAGGGTCGATTTTACTGTTTATTATAAACAGAGCATATTTGTATCTATAAAAAGAACGTATAAACATAAAAATGTCTTTATATATATATATTTATATATATATATATATATATATATATATATATGACAAAGTCGGAAGAGTTTACTCGTGATACGTTTCGTCCTCTGGCAACATTTCACTATTCCTGGCACATCTTCTATTATTGCGATATAACAAAAGTTATGGAAACAAAAAGAAAAAGACTATAAATGAATTCCGAGATATATATATATATATATACTAAAAATATTAAAATTCTACAATTCTCACCAGCACGCTCCTTTCGTACACATGTCTAGTTCTACCAATAATAGCGATGAAATCTTGAAGGATGAAACACGTCACAACTAAATTTTTTCGACTGTCATACAATTTCCCCAATACGGTTTTTGATATATAATAATATATATCGTTATCTTATATATATATATATATTATTTTTGGCTATTACATCAAAAACATGTTAATAAGTGCTACACAATTGCAATCAACGCATCTTACCAGGCGATCCATTTAACTGAAACAGCTGTTAAACCCTTTTATCTTACCTTCTTTCTTTCTTTCTTTCTTTCTTTCTTTCTTTTCAAATTCCAGTCATTTCTATTCATAATAATTTCGCGGTTTTCGTGTTTGGATTTTCTGATGAATCTTAATTCTTAACTTAATGATGGAATAGACACTTCGCGATAATAAAATAACCGTAGAAATTCCCCTATCGCATCGTTAAATATTTGAGCTTAACAACTTTAATAAAATATTATAATAAAAATGATAAATATGAATGTTGGTCGTTATTTTAAGAGATGGGTACAAATAAAAAGATCTGAAATCATCATCTTCACTGAAACAGCCGTTAAACACTTCTATCTTTCCTTCTTTCTTTCATTCACCCATTTTCTCTGAAACCATGTAGCGTCCTTTGTTTTTCTATGCATTTAAAACAGAATAGTTCATTATTTATCAGGTATTAGTAGGAGACGTTAAACGCTTGTATCTTCCTTTATTTATTCCGTTCATTCTAGTCAAATCCCTATCTTACGGACATTTCACTTAATAAAAATTTTAAAATAATTTAGGAATGGATGTTATTTTATTTATGGTAACTGAACTTGTGGCGATTTCCTTGCTCGGTTTCCGTCTTTCGATACTATGCGTCTGAAAAATGTCGAGATTATCGCGGTCGCCATCGCATTTCGGTCTTTTGGCACGGAGAGGTTCAAATAATATTAAGAACAAACCCTATGAATGCCTTCCTTCAGGGAGTACCTTTCAATCGGGAGGGCGCTGGGTTTATTGCCCGGTGCTTAAGGAGTACTCAAAAGGGGAAGTTCCGAGAGGATTTTACACGGTATTGCTGTTAAACCCATTTTAAACTAAGTTTGTGTCACATTAATGAAATGGACGCACTGAAAAATACCCGCTTCTTGACCTTTTCGCTGGGATCAAAGTGTAGTATCTGTGCCAAGGTGGATAAACTATATTTAATCTCTATCATTGCACTAAAGAGATGGAATCGGTAGTAATACCGATAACAGGACAACCGACGGTGGCGAAGGCTGGGATACTTTTGAACCTGGCCCGGGCGTACGCGCTCGGGATCCCCACATTAAATCTACCTTGTGCCATATCGTCCCAGCGATGGGTTACATGAGAAAATACAATCGCTTGGCTGAGATCAAAGTGTAGAATATGTTCTCATCAGCTTAATCTGGTTCTCTCTCTTCACTTCTACCTTTCATTTTATCACTGAGGCCAAGTTGCGTCTTTTCCTCTCTCTCTCTCTTTCGACGCGATCAACACGGAATAGTCCATTGTTTATATGATATTGGCTGGAGACATTAAACACATCTATCTCTCCCTCTTTCTTTCTTCTTCGACGGTTGCAAAAGCTGAGCTATTTTTTGGACTTGTCCCGGATTCACGCGCTCGGGCTCCCCACATTAAACCAACCTTCTGTCATATCCAGACAGCGTGGGGCGGCAATAAAATACAATCGTTTCTCGGTCTTTTGTCTAAGATCAAAGTGTAGTATCTGTTATTATCAGCTTAATCTGATTCCTCCTCTGCACTTCTGTCTCCATTTCTTTCTTTCTTTTTCTTTCTTTCATTTCTGATTGAAATCAAGTAATGTTTTCCCATCTTATCCACGCAATCAAAAGGTGAAATAGCCCATTATTTATGAGGTATTTGGCAAGGCGTAATAATCGTGCGAACAAAAGAAAGAAGCGACAAGCACAATTATAATAGGGTACGATACTAAAACTCTCTCATTGCAGGGAAGAGAAAGAAAAGCTGATTATATATTTTTTTTACATTTAACAGTTATACAGATATAAGACTGTTAAATGATTCTATTTTTTTTATTTTTCATGTCGCCATTTTATTACTTAGCCCAGTGTAGGTGTTGTCCAGACTGGGAATATATTATTCCGATATCTTATTTAAAACTCGCGCGCGCGTGTGTGGTGTGATAGAAAAATAAATTAATTAAAAATATAATAATTACACCAAGGAGGCCAAAATTTCACCATCTCTAAAAATAGACGCATATCCTGAATAACTACGCCATGAAGCCATATTTCTACCGACCAATCAGAAACCGTCCCGACCAGGATACAAACATCCCAGCCTAGTGTGCGAATCAGAAACAAGAAATGTCTTTAACCAGGATATAAGAAGCGGGACGAGATTTAAAAGCGGATCTCTGGATATGTATATAACAAGATGGAAATCGGAATCGATTAATTCATTTTATCCATTCTTCCGATGCTGCGATCATCGTAACACACCCAGAGTCGAAATATGACACATGCTCCATCCACTGGTGATCTTAGACGTTCACACAGTCCTACATCGAAATTAAAACAACATATATCCTTTCTTTCACCCACATTGTTAAGCAGGCGATAACTACATTGGAATACATACATATACATAATAATATATATTTGTTTTCTGGACTCTCTCTCTCTCTCTCTCTTTCTCGTATGCTCTTCCTTACGTTTAAACTCTTGAAGCTCCAACTTTTATTTCTGTACACACACACACACACACACACACATACATATATATATATAGGTAATAATCCGTTTGTATATAATCCAAGTGAATCCTAATAAAGTAAAATATTAAAACTAATCCACAAAAACAGCTCAATGTATTTATTATAACAGACCATATAAATTACATAGAAATGAAATCCAAAATTACCTCATTCCAATAGCTATTTTGAAATTTTGGCCGCAATACCTATTCACATGGGGCAATTTTGGATTTCCATTCTATGTCATATATATATATATATATATATATATATATATATTAATCGAGTTTACCCCATGCACGACAGTAAAGTCACCAAGACACAGGGGGTTGCAGGGTGTGAAAGAATTAGGAACAGAAATATTAATAATGTGCGGGAAGAGAAAAGATTAATCAGGAGGACAGTAGATAGCGATTGACATTGCATTTAAATTTTGCAGATTAAAATTGGCTGGAAAGCATGGAGCTGGGAGGGGGTTCCAAAAGCGAGAAGTGCAAGAAAAGAAACTATTCGCACAGAACTTACGGTTACATCTAACAAACTCAACTCAACTTTATTTTGATGAAATCTGCGCTCCTTTTCATAAAGTCTAGGTACCACAGCGAAGAGCAATTATCGTGAAAGTATTTATAGAAAAGACACATGGAGGCAACCTTACGGTGGTGAGAAAGTGAGTAAAACCGAGGCGCCAGATCAATACCAGTAATATTGCTGATTTCTTGTTTGGATTTTATCCGGGAGCTCTAGATAAATAGTAGGAGCACCGTGGCAGCAATATTCTAATCATGGACGGACGGTAGACTTATAGATATGCAAGATAGATTCTGGAGTGAAAAATTATCTCACACGACACATTGAACCAGTATTATGTGTAGGCCTATTGTATTGTTATATAAAAAATATTTCGTATATATTAACATTTGTGCATTTTCTTTTAATCTTGACGCAAAAAAAAAATCTTAACAGATATTTGGTGGGAACGGATATTGTCATAAAGAAACCTCCACCTCATTCGTGAGTTTCTGCACGACGTTTCGGCCGTTGTGCGGTCCGGCCTTCATCAGGTGATATACGTCGGAAGAACTGCTGAAAAGCAATCTGAAAAGTTTTAGTCTATTTACACTATTTACATCGTTACATTGTCCTTATCTTTATTGCCCTTTATTTAGTCCAGAAACACGTGTAGTAAAATTATGTAAAATAAAGCATAATATAAAAAAAAAAATCCACATTACAACCAAAAACGTTTGCGGCACCTCTCTTTTTAATATACACACTTTTCTCTCGTTAGAAGCACTATAACCTCTTTCATTCACATATATATATATATATATATATATATATATATAATTATTTATTTAAAAATATGATTCTAAATCGCGACATAAGAAGTCCCATGTTTCAAAAACAAGAGCCGAAAACTTCAATATAATTATTTAAATTATTTAAATTAAATTGAGTTAAAATAAGCTCTGTTCCATCTTCAAGCGAATTTTTTTTTTTTATTTACCTAACCAGTTCCTTCCTATTTTCTATATATTTTCACACACACACACACACATATATATATATATGTATATATATATATATATTAAAGGAGTGGATAAAAGCGTTGGTTGAAGTAATCCAGTGACTTGACCCAAGGAATTATGAGTTCAATCCCTGGCCACAGCAGAGGTAAACAAAAACTTGGAAAGTTGAGTTACTGAAGGGAAAGTAACGGAAGCTGAGATATCCAGAAGAGGCGTGGGACGATGAAAATTCGCCCCTGTGAACGAAATAAAGGGTTCGGTTCGAAGTTCCAATGTGTATCACCTGAAGAAGGCCGGAGCCTACAACGGCCGAAACGTCGTGAATCTAACAATAAAGAGAAGGTCAACTGTACGAACAATGTATATAGTGTAGTTACAATATCTCATCTCAAATGTATATGTTTTTTTTATAGCAAAAAAAACAAAAATTACCTCAACACAGAGATACTTTATTTCAAGCCGTTCTGTACGGGCTATCATCAGCCACCAAGTGTCTGTCCCCTGTGGATCAGTTTTAATTAATATTACTAGGATCCACGTGGATTATATACCTGTGCTCTCTCTCTCTCTATCTCTCTATATATATATATATATATATATATATATATATATATATATATATATATATATAGTTAGGGGATCCTACAGCAGTATTGTTGGATGTTATGAGTTTATTAACATTTTTTAGAGATTCAGTGATGTTCTTATTCAATTTAATAAATTTAGAACTATCATCAATGAGGTGCTGAAGTTTTTGTGATAATCCAATTTATCCAAAATTACGTAAAAATTGAATTATCAAATAATGAAATCCAAAAACATATAATATTATATAAAAAGGGTTAACTATATATATATATATATATATATATATATATATTAGTCATGCCATTGAATATTTTAATGTGTATCACGTTAACCTGTTGATGTACGCTATTGTTATTCATAAATGAGTTTCGTTTTCCATACATATTATTTCTCCTTTTAGGATAAGTCCTTTTTATATCTAGGTCGCATGACTCATCGCTTTTATTCTGAACAATTCGTCTAAGCTCGTCGTAAAATAGGTAAGCTGAAAAAAAATTTAATGTCTATTGCATCATATTTTACATTTCATAACCTAGATAGCACAATTACGTTGCCACAATGTTTCTACATCGTTACGTAGAGGTCGTAAATACGTTATTTGGAGAGTCACAACAATGCCAGTAACGTATCTCCAACACTACTTCGAGACTGTAAAAACGTTATTTGAACAGCAACAGCAATAACGGTAAAGTTTTTATAACGTTACACAGGGGCCGTGAAGAGTTATTTGGAGAGTCACAACAATGTCGGTAACGTTTTTACAACGTTACTTCGCGACTGTAAAGACATGATTTGAAGAGATGCAACAATGCTGGTAACGTTTTTAAACGTTACAGAGAGATCGTAAAGACGTTATATCGAGATTCACAACAATGCCGGTAACGTTTTTACAACGTTACATAGAGACCGTAAAGACGGAATTTGAAGAAACACAACAATTCTCATAACGTTTTCACAACGTTACATGGAGGGCGAAAAGACGTTATTCTGGAGACTCCCAACAATACTCGTAACGTTTTTACAACGTTACGTAGAGGCCGTGAAGAGTTATTTGGAATCTCACAGCAATACCGGTAACGTTTCTACAACATTACTTCGATACTGCATAGATGTTATTTGGAGAGTCACAACAATGCCGGTAAGGTTTCTACAAAGTTACATAGAGACTGTAAAGACGTGATTTGAAGATGCACAACAATGCTGGTAACGTTTCCAGAACGTTACATAGACTGTAAGGCACATTTTTTGGAGAGTCACAATAATGCCGGTAACGTATCTACAACTTTACTTCGAGATTGTAAAGTCGTAATTTGAATAGTCACAACAATGCCGGTAACGTTTTTACAATGTTACAGAGAGGCCGTAAAGACGTTACTTCGAGTGTCACAACAATGCCGGTAACATTTTTACAGCGTTACATAGAGACCGTAAAGACGTGATTTGAAGAGTCACAACAATACCGGTAACGTTTTTACAACGTTACGTAGAGGCCGTGAAGAGTTATTTGGAGAGTCACAGCAATGCCGGTAACGTTTCTACAGCGTTACATCAAGGCTGTAAAGACGTTTCTGGAAAAGAAACCGCAATGTCTGTAAAGTTTATTAATCTCTACGTAGAGGCTATAAAAACGTTTTTATTTTAAGTGTCATCACAATGCCCATAAATTAAATGGATGTAACTGAGCAACACGAAAGCGAATTGACGCCATCTTTGATTCTTCAAACTGGAAAACACCTTGGTATCAATAGAATGTTTATCAAAAGGACAATCATTACTTGAAGTGTTGAAAGGAAATGAAATAAATTTCGACAGGGCGATATTTTCATGTGTTTTATATATGGCTAATAAATGATATGTACTTGCATGATTTTAAAATAACTGAAAAGAAAGAAGACATTAAAATGTAGGCATTAGGAATTTAGTGTGTCTGTATATGTGTGTGAAAGGGTTCAGTCACACAAGTCGAGAACGAGTCCTGTGTGGGTGTTGTTATTACCGCGTACTGAAAGGAAAGAGGGAAGAAAAGGAGGAAGTGAGAAGTGTCCCGTTTTATAGCCGTTTAACAGCGCCACCTAACGGCGTCTGGTCAAATCTGGTAAGCCAGGTGTGGGTAAATCACAATGCAAATTTTTAAATATGTTTTCAGGAAAAAAACAAAAACAAAAACAAAACAAAACAAAAACAAAGCAAAAAACTTAAAATTGACACGGAGTGTGTATATATATATATATATATATAAACCAATCTCCGGTGATCTGCAGTAAATTTTCCAAAAAATACGATCTCCCTGTTATAAAAAGGAAAATAGTAAGCCAGTAATCCAACAATCAAACCGGAATCTGGCAGCTTGTCTACACGACACGACTAATTTCTTGATCCCTTTGAGGCAAGCCGGCGTCTAAACATAAAAAGAACCACAACTTCGGCAAAAATTAAGCCCTTTACAGTACAGTACATGACATGCCGATATTGAGGCATCATACTACATCTGTCTATATTTCCAAGTCTAGTTATTGTAACCATTTACATTATTACATTGTTCGGACTATTGTCCTCATCTTTATTGTCTTATTCATGACATTTAGGCCGTTGTACCCTCCGGCCTTCTTCAGGTGAGTTGAGTTACTAAAGAAACTCATTTAGTTCACTAGGGTTGATTATTCTAGTTCCACGTGCCATATCTTTTCGGGATATCTCAGTTTTAGTTAGTCATGGCCCTGTGGATAAAAGCGTTAATTGAAGTAATCCACTGATTTGATCCAAAGAGTTATGAGTTCAATAGCTAATGACATGTCCCGGAAAGGGATATATTTGTTCGAAGTAGCCAAGTGGTTGTTGACTACTGTACTCGGGTAGGACAATTTAGCAGGTAACCGTAATGGACTGGTCCTTGTCGTAGTGGTAGGCAATATGCGTCGGCAATAGGCGTAGTCGATGTACCTCCACACCAGTCTGTATTTATGGCTGACACCAGCCAATCATATTACTGTGAGGGGGAATCCAGGTGTATGCATATTCATTACATCAACTAACCACAAAAACTTAGAGAGTTGAGTTACTAAAGGGAAATAACTGAAACTCGATCGGAAGAGAGGTCAGAGGCTAATCTCTGATCGTCAAGAGTTTTAGAGGTACGCCCGTATGTCGTCATATCATCGGCATAAATGCTTACAAATGATCTGAGTATATTCTCAGGTAGATCATTTATGTAAATCGGAAAGAGGTTATTGATACGCGAAGTGGTCCCTAGGGGTCGCCTGCATTGACTGTCAGGGTCTTGGAGCAATGGGCATTAAAAACTACCTCCAGGGAAGGATTTTATAATTGAGAAAAGACTTCCAGTGATTCTATAGCTGGAGGTGGGTTCAGGTGGCATGTGGAACTAGAACAATCTACACTCGTGGACTAAATAATTAATTTTTTCCTTATAAGGAAATTTTTAAAAATAATTATTAAGAATAATTATTTTTTCCTTATAAGGAAAAAAATAATTATTTTTGATATGTGGAAATCTCCGCTTTTATCTGAAGACGGTCACGAGACCAGAAACACGTGTAGTAAAATCATGGAAAATAAAACATAATATTTAAAAAAAAACATCCACATTACAACCAAAAACGTTTGCGGCAACTCTCTTCTCTTCTTTTTAATAATAGTACAGGTAATCGATCCGTTGGTATATAATACGGGTGGATCCTAGTAATATCAATTATTAAAACTAATCCATAGAGAGCTCAATGTATTTATTATAACAGAGCACATTTCATACAGCAAAAATTCTAAAATTACCACACGTGGGAATAATCTCTTTCAAACTAGCACGGCAATGTACCAGCTATCCTCAGGCAAAGACTGTCTGGAAATGATGTTTTTTGAATTTCGTTGAGATAGCGTTGGTGAAAACATATGGGGCCACTTAAGGAGGACGCCTCAGTTTAGATAAGGAGTCTGGGTTGATGGCCGTGGTTGGG
>CAHIKZ030002479.1:2947500-2970000 GCA_903632075.3 Acanthosepion pharaonis | reverse complement strand
TACGGCATACCAACCTTTATGGGTTATTTGAAGGAAAAAAAGCCCATGTACATATATATATATATAGAAAACCCCTGGAGATAGAGGAATAGTAATCCATTATATCAAACTTAATAAATGTTGCTCTTTCCTTATTATTGATATTAGGGAACCATTTGATAGCGACAGACGAATCTTTCCAAAGATTAGCCCAGGTTGCGTTTAGTAGTTTATCGGTTATTTTTTAATTATATTTTTTGAGATTAGACCTAGTTCAATTTTAGTTGGGTTTATTAATCTACGCTGTGTACTACTAGTAAAGTTGAGTTTATGGTCCTTAAATAAGATGTACCACGGCCCATCTCCTGGTCATCAACCCAGACTCTTTATGTAAACGTAGGCCCCATACGTTTTCACCAACGCAATAAAAAAGGCTCAGACACTAATATTCCATGGTTATAATTTATTACATTGGAATCGTAATCGCGATCCAATTCATCAGGCCTACAAACGAGAAATCGGAAAATATAAATTTTAGTGTGAGTGTATGTGTGGGAATGGGAAACAAGTGTGAGAAAGTTCATACATACATTTCCCTCTTTTTATTATATTCTTACTCTGTCCCGGACATTGAGTTCTACCTGTATTATATCCTCTTGGAAATTTATATATATATATATATATATATATATATATATATATATATATATATATATATATATATATATATATATATATATTGAACATTAATATCTATCTCTCTCTCTCTCTCTCTCTCTATATATATATATATATATATATATATATATATATATATATATATATATATATATATGATGAAATGGACTAAGTCCGAGAATTAATTTAATATATTTTGCGTTTATACGTTATTTTTATAGATACAACTATTTGTAAGTAAATGTTCTGTTTATAATAAAGTTTGTCAGACTTAGTCCCTTTCATAATATATGATGTCATTTACGTAAAGATACGCTTCGAGCGGATATGAGCATTCGAGAAAAATCATGGGAAATTTGTAGTTTAAAAACAGTAATTCGACCTTGCTAACCAGACGCTTCCTCTGTAGCTAAATCGTATAGCACGTCAGGCTATATGACGGTCCCATCTAGGATACAGGTTCGATTCCTGTCGGTCGACACATATTTTCTATGAAATTTCACGGACATTTCAGTAAATGTTGTTAATACTGTTTATTATAAAAAGAACATTTTCTTAAAATATTTGTATCTATAAAAATAACATATAAATAGAATATATATATATATATATATATATATATATATATATGTGTGTGTGTGTGTGTGTGTGTGTGTGTGTGTGTGTGTTACCAAAATATATCGATTCCAAAAGTTTAAAAAGCATAAAATTCTAATTAAACTATGATTAAGATTCATTTAAACGCACACAGAAAATTACCAAATTCCGTTCGCAACATACTCATTGATAATACAAATATAATAGCCTCCTCTACATGTAAAAAAAAAAAACTAAAAATAATTGAATTATTAATAATAAAAAAAATAAATAGCCCATACTCAATAACAATTATGAACATGGCCACAATATGCTGTCCGAGTTTAGAAAACCTGGCTAGTGCAGTGGTGAACAAAAACTTGAACAGTTGAGTTCAAAGGAGATAACTGAGACACCTTTAAGAGGCATGGCACGTGGAAATATAACGATCTACGCCGGTGGACAAAATAAAGGGTTCAGTTCGAAATTCCAATCACCTAATGAAGGCCGGGCGTACAACGGTCAAAACGTCGTGAATATGGCAACTAAGAAGAAGACAACAGTACGAACAATTTAATTAATGTAAATATTTCTAGATAGATATATAAAAATCCATATATTCAGTTAAAAAAAAAAATCCTTGATAATGGCTAAAAGAATAGCCGAAAGTGCTGGGATATACAGAACATCTGGACATTTTTTACACACTTTTTGTCCAGAACATTTAAAGAAACACAAGAACATTAAATAAAAAAAAATTAACCGCAGTACTTTGTCAGTCGTTTATAATGAAGCTTATATAAAAGAGAGATTGCTTCCCAAATACACGATGACATATATATATATATATATATATATATATATATATATATATATATATGAAGGGATATACTCTTAAGGTATGTTATATTTATGGGATAAAGTGCTCAATGTTAGAGATAGAACGTGTGTAAATATAAATATGAACATTGAAGTCAACACTTAGAGGCGACAGGCTGTTTCATGCTTGACGCAATCGTCAGGACACGTGTATTGTTTTATTTCTCGGCTATTTATATATACGGGTCAGTGGTGCATTGTGGGTAGTCTATTTTGGAGGTTATTTTGCCGGAAGTCGTTTATTTGTTTATTTATTTATTTGGGTTAAATTATTTCGCTTGTTTTTATTTTCATGTTATCTTATATATCTATTAATTTATTTTTATTTTAATCGGTGTTTTATTAATGTAGTAAAAATTTATTTATATCGTTTATTTAATAGTTTTGTTTTGGTTTGGGAAGATAATCAAAGCTATTTATTCAATTTTGGGGTTGATTGCTGTTGTTTATTCTAACTATTATTTTGGCGGGAGGAGTTTTTAATTTATTACTTCATTTATTTATTTGGTTTGATTATCTTTACTTGTTTTTTCTAACGGTTAATTTATCGGGATCAGTTTGTTAGTTTATTTATTTGGATTAATTTAGATTAATCTGTTTTACTTGTTTTTTTATTATTTATTTATTGTACTGCATATTTTTATTTACTACTTTCGGTTTTCGATTTTTAAGTAACGCAGTATTTTTTATCGTTATATAACAGTTATAGCTATATTTTTCGTCCAATTTTTGGTTTGACGTTTATAGTCCAACTAAGATTTTGGTCATAATGGTTTGTTAATTTGTTTATTATTTATTTTATTTATTTGGGTTCATTGCTTTTGTTTTTTATTTTTTATTTATTTATTCTATTACGTCTATTCTAACTGGTGTGATTTGGTAATTTGTTTGGGTTGATTTATTTTACTGATTTTGTTGTCATTTTGTTTATTTATTTATTTTTTCAGTTTTCGATTTTTTAAGTAACGCAGTAAAAATTTGTTTACGTGTCTGCATTTTGAGATGAGCTCGGATCGATTATTTAATAATTTATTTTGGTCTGGGAAGGTAATTTTTTCCTCCAAGCAAAGTTTGCAAGTTTTGGATTGGTTGTTGTAGGCTGATGATCTTTTCCTTAATTTCCAAGATATTTTTGGTGTGATGTGCGTTTTGTTTTTAATTTCCCAGATATACTTAGAAAGCATTGTGCTGTTCGCATATTTACTATTTGTGAAAGATGTTTTGTGTGTATAATTTCTTTGTTTCCAGGGTCCTTCAGTTACTCCTATGTATACTTTTTCTTCATTATCTGGTGATTTTATCGTGGCTTGGTATATTAACCCCAGTCATGGCTCCAAAGAAAGCTAGCAATGATACTGGTAAAGAAAAAAGAAAAGTTAAGAGAAAAACAACTGTTGATGATATTGTCTCTTCCTACTCAGTTTCATATGGCAAAATCAATTGTCTATACTATTCTTATAAATAAAGAGATGATTATGTCTTTCCTTCACCTTTTCCAAACAATAACATCTCTTTCCTTCCCCTTCCACTTACGCCATCAACTCTCCTACTTAAAGGTACGCTAAAATTAAAGGGTTCGTCTATATTTTATCTGTTTATTTTTTCCTTAGATTTAATGATTTTCATTAGTTTTGTGTATAAACAAAGTACTGTTGTTAACGTTTAAATAAGTCATCTTGAGACCAGGAACAAACTTTTGAAATCTTGGAAAATAGTTTCGGTTTACGAACATTTCGGGTTACGAACGGGCTTCAGGAACGAATTAAATTCGTGAACCGAGGTTCCACTATACAATATAAATAAAATAAGATCAATTTTTTGTGAAGGAATTTTTTATATATATATATATATTTATCATAATACGATGAAAGTCAAGGTAAACTATGGAAAGTGCGAAGGGATGTAATTTAATTCCTAATAAACGAAAGTGAGTAAATGTTGTTATTGTTGTTTAATTTTTCTTTTATTAAAAAAAAAAACATGTCTATGAGCACTAATGTCCTACTAATTAACCTATAGCTAGTGGGAAGATGTAGATTCATGTCTTTCCCAGTGGTATTTGCGCGTAAATAAATATAACGAACCCAACCGGAATTCCAACTCGGCTCTCCGATCTCCAATTCCCAGCCGTTAGCAATTACTTGAGGACTACCAACAGCAGCAACAACTAAAATGGATGGCACATGTTACTCGAAGACAAAATAATGACATAATCAAGATGCTGACATTTCACACCGCTTCAAGTAAAAGATTAGGAAGGAAAACTCTTATCAGTACTTGAAAGAGCGATAACAGCTACTGAACTTAAGTAACCTATTTACATCCATGCTCATATATTCAAGTTTGGCTCGACATCGCTTAACTTTGCTGATATAGCCGTAAGCCTAATATTTCAAAGAAAACCTGAGAATAACAACTAATAACACGATTTTTGGCCTTGAGTAACAACTGTTATCTCCTATTTGCTTATGCCTAGAAAGTATGAAAAATAGCTAATATTTCCTTAAAACTTTGCTTTTGTGACCAGGATAATGCGTCTTCTGTATGACGATAAACTACATCCGGCAGCAAGGCCTCTGATCGAGAGGCTTTGAGTAGCGTGGAACCACCTCTTAATTGCTGTTGTTCCCAGGTCTACCCTGACCCGGGGCTGGTAGCACCTGTTAAGGTCCCAGCTATGTGCAAATAGTGATGCCCCAGACTGGGTTCAAAAAACTATGAAAGTATAAAAATAGATTTTTATACTAAAAATACTAGCGATACATTTTTGAAAAAAAAAATATTACCAGCAATACATTTTTGAAAAAAATATTATCAACAATACAATTGACGCTCGACAAAAAACCCTCTTTACAAAAATATGTCAATGAAACCTGATCTACAAACTAATTTCTTACGAAGAATACATATTCTATTCATACATACCTATCCTAAAAATTTTGTCTGCGTTAAATAACTCATTGCGGTTGACATAGAGTAAAACAAAATAAAACAGGAAAATATTTCTGAAACTTACCTAATCCCATGGCGAGTGCAAGCATTCTAGTTTACGAAAGGTTGGAACAAAACGACATATGATTCAAAAGTAGCATTCATTTATTCAAGGATTTGGCAAGAACATTCTCGTTCACGTTAACTAGAAACAAAATAACATATGATTCAAAAGTGGCATTTATTTATTCTAGGATTGCACAAGAACATTCTCGTTCACGCAAAGTAGTAACAAAAGGACATAAGATTCAAAAGTAGCATTTATTTATTCTAGGATTACACAAGAACATTCTCGTTCACGCAAAGTAGTAACAAAACGACATATGATTCAAAAGTGATATTTATTTATTCTAGGTTTACACAAGAACATTCTCGTTCACGCTAAATAGGAACAAAACATGTGATTCAAAAGTAACGTTTATTTGTTCTAGGATTACGCAAGAACACTCTCGTTCACGCTAACTCGGAACAAAACGACATATGTTTCAAGAGTAGCATTTATTTATTCTAGGATTACACAACAACATTCTCGTTCACGCAAAGTAGTAACAAAACGACATAATATTCAAAAGTAGAATTTATTTATTCTAGGATTACACAACAACATTCTCGTTCACGCAAAGTAGTAACAAAACGACATAATATTCAAAAGTAGCATTTATTTATTCTAGGATTACACAACAACATTCTCGTTCACGCAAAGTAGTAACAAAACGACATAATATTCAAAAAGTAGCATTTATTTATTCTAGGATTACACAACAACATTCTCGTTCACGCAAAGTAGTAACAAAACGACATAATATTCAAAAGTAGCATTTATTTATTCTAGGATTACACAACAACATTCTCGTTCACGCAAAGTAGTAACAAAACGACATAATATTCAAAAGTAGCATTTATTTATTCTAGGATTACACAACAACATTCTCGTTCACGCAAAGTAGTAACAAAACGACATAATATTCAAAAGTAGCATTTATTTATTCTAGGATTACACAACAACATTCTCGTTCACGCAAAGTAGTAACAAAACGACATAATATTCAAAAAAGTAGCATTTATTTATTCTAGGATTACACAACAACATTCTCGTTCACGCAAAACGACATAGTAATTTAAAACGACAACATAATTCATTCAAAACGACATAATATTCAAAAGTAGCATTTATTTATTCTAGGATTACACAACAACATTCTCGTTCACGCAAAGTAGTAACAAAACGACATAATATTCAAAAGTAGGATTTATTTACTCTAGGATTACACAACAACATTCTCGTTCACGCAAAGTAGTAACAAAACGACATAATATTCAAAAGTAGCATTTATTTATTCTAGGATTACACAACAACATTCTCGTTCACGCAAAGTAGTAACAAAACGACATAATATTCAAAAGTAGGATTTATTTACTCTAGGATTACACAAATGAGACCACAAAAATTAGAAGTTAGTAGTGTTTTTTGTGATTTACACTTATACTTTAAATTACTTTCACGAATCAGTCCCCAGATATAGTTTCCCATCATGTTTTCATTATACGATTCTCGGTAGCGACGTTCAAATTTCAGTAAATTCTGCTGGAAGCCTTTGTCTTGCTCCCCTGAGTATGCCCTCATGACCTATGTTCGCATTGAATTTATGAAGTTTAGCATCAAGGATATAGATTTTGAGGAACATCCTGCAGCCCGTTTTTCCATAGTTCTTCTCCAAAGTCTCAACAAACTGCACATAGTTTGTCGGCTTAGTAACTCTTTGGAAATCCCAGAACCACTGCGACGAAACTGTTCCACGCTGCCTTCTCCGTCCTAATGAGCTTCATGGCGATTTCTTGCACTCTATGATCTTGTTATTAGTCGTTCGACGAAGACACCGGCTTTGACGTTTGCTGCAGACAGCTACGGGAAGATGTCCTGAAGGTACTTAAAGGCTGCAGTCTCCTTATCTAGAGCTGTGACAAATTGCTTCATAAGGCCTAATTTTAAGTGGAGGAAACAATACTTTTCAGGGGTCCAACAGTGGCTCCCATCTGATGTTGTTCCTCTCAAAACTCCTCAGTCCCGTGATAATGTGTCACGATGTCCCTGCTGTTCCAAAGGCAAAGATAACACGGAAATTTGAAGGTACTTAAAGGCTGCAGTCTCCTTATCTAGAGCTGTGACAAATTGCTTCATAAGGCCTAATTTTAAGTGGAGGAAACAATACTTTTCAGAGGTCCAACAGTGGCTCCCATCTGATGTTGTTCCTCTCTAAACTCCTCAGTCCCGTGATAATGTGTCACGATGTCCCTGCTGTTCCAAAGGCAAAGATAACACGGAAATTTGAAGGTACTTAAAGGCTGCAGTCTCCTTATCTAGAGCTGTGACAAATTGCTTCATAAGGCCTAATTTTAAGTGGAGGAAACAATACTTTTCAGAGGTCCAACAGTGGCTCCCATCTGATGTTGTTCCTCTCTAAACTCCTCAGTCCCGTGATAATGTGTCACGATGTCCCTGCTGTTCCAAAGGCAAAGATAACACGGAAATTTGAAGGTACTTAACGGCTGCAGTCTCCTTATCTAGAGCTGTGACAAATTGCTTCGTAAGGCCTAATTTTAAGTGGAGGAAACAATACTTTTCAGAGGTCCCACAGTGGCTCCCATCTGATGTTGTTCCTCTCTAAACTCAGTCCCGTGATAATGTGTCACGATGTCCCTGCTGTTCCAAAGGCAAAGATAACACGGAAACTTGATAAAACCGCCTTGAAGATCCATCAGGAAGGCCACTATTTTGACGCCACCGATAACCTCTCAACCGCATATTTTAAAGCATCTAACAAGATCTTGCTGGGGGTTACAAGCGATTCCAATGGCCTCGAACAGACCGGTCACATCGTAGCAGAAGTTTACCCCACCTTGACGCATGAAAAAGCTTGAAAAACTATGGTGACGCTTTCTCTGACCTTCGACTTGCACACTTCGCGTATCAAATTCCACTGCATGAGTCTAATGGCTTCATCAGATGGATAAGGGAAAATGTTTGTGTATGCATTTGTGTGTGTTTAACATAATTATGTCTTATATTATTTTTCCCAAGCTAACATTCCTCGAGACTAAAAAAGAGAAAGAAAATGAGTGACTTTTTTTTAAAAAAAGTTTAACATTTTATATTCTCTGTCTTGTGTCCGAGTTTTGAGATGGAAATCATTCTTAATAAGTAGAAAATAGATGAAAGAATTGTTTATATCCATGTTTTTATTTTGTCTCGGGAAACGCCAACTTGGGAAAATAATAAAAGATTTAATTATTTTAAACACTCACAAATGCATACACACACAACACATTTTTCGTTATCCATCTGGTGAAGCCATAGAGGCGAAATACATTATAGGATATCATTTTCGAAACATACTTTTATGAATGTTTCTTCAAATGTCAATAACTTATGACTGTCGGGATTACATAGCCAAATTTATTACACATTTCAACCGTGCTGGCTGCTCGGTCAATGAATGCCAAATGTTTCCTTATAGGGAAACGGTTAATATTACCATTACCATCACCATTACATCGCCTGCGTATCCAAGCTTACAGCAACTGGTATTCACAAGCGGTCACCCATCTAAATACTGACCAGGTTCGACATTGCTTAGCTTCGGTGACATGACCGTAATATTTCAGAGGAAACCTAAGTAATAATTTAAATAAACTAACCTAGTTTATTTTTCGCCTGAATCGCCTTTAATAAATAATTAGAAAACAATGGCACTTGTTCGATCGCCAAAGTTAAGCGGCGTTGATCTCGGTCAGTATTTAGATGAGGAACAACTTGGGAATATTGGGTACTGTAAGCAAACTCTTAAAATTCGAAGTATGTTTGGGACTTAAATAAACCCCGAGTGTGGATAAGTTGTAGAAAACAAGCCAGTCAGTCAATATAATCAATTATATTCAACCTAATTAAAATTAACGGTAGAATGAAGTAGTAACAGTTGTTCGATGATTGTGATCCGATTGATCAATGAGGCTTGACGTCTATTTGTTCAAATGTTGTGGTCAGATTACATCATTTAGTACCTTCAAACATTTTCTAAAAAAGTGCATACCATGATGAAAGCAGCCCACAAACTTGATAAAAACAAATTTATACTGTTCAAATGTTTATGTTATTATTAAGAGAAAAGGCCAACGTATTTTTTATTATTTTATGAAGTTTTTTAGTCCTTTCTAGCACTTTGGACATTTTTGTTAAAATTCTTGTTCAGCGGGTGGACCAAAAATTAGTATAGGTAATTTTAGCGTCTTTTTTGGTGTTAAATACTTTTCTTTTGGAAATTTATGCAAAAGTCAAATAATTGCTGGATTTTAATTAAATTTTCAGAACCTATTCAGAAAGGAATTAAATTATTTATTAAATTTTATTTTTTTTAGAGAATCTTGGTAAAAATATTTTTTTTACATCCGTTACCCCCACTTAGTCAATTTTATGAAATTTCGAGAAATTAAAATTTCAGCCACTTCATATTTATATTAATTAAAAGCACGACTCCTTGGAGAATTTAAATCATCAGTTCGTTTTTGTCAAGCAGAAACACCGTTTACCGAAAATCGGATCTGAACAGTAAAATAAGAAATGCAATAAAACTATGAGATTATTTAATTAAAAAAGTTTTCAATTGCGTTTATAAATAAGATATTTTAGGGACACTATTCTCTTAAAAAGATTTTCGATGAATAATGAAATTTTGCAAGAATTGTTTTCATTTTTTAATTTTAATTAGAAAAATTTATTAAGTTTTAAATCTTTTAAAATTCTTTTAGATTATATTATTATTAAGTGAAAACTATATTTACTAATCATAAATGGAAAAGTATAATACAAATTATCAAACACCAATATTTTAAAAAGAATTTTGAATTTTTTATGTATATAAACGTGCCGATTTTTGTAAGTACGGGCGAACATACACGGCATTTTCAGAAAAGAGCGATAACTATAGTAAATATAAAGCCAACATTTCTAAAATTCAATAAAACATTAGATTACGGAGAATATTTTCCGAATTTTTTAAGATTACTGAATACTTAAACATTATATAAAAAGGCACTCATGTCATTTTCTTCAATTATGCTTTACAGAAAAAGTCTCCGTAGAACAACATTGGACCTGTCATCAGGCTATCAACACGTCAAAACAGGTTAAAAATGTCAGGTTAAAAAAATGCATATCTGCGATATTTGAAACTTTTAATATATAATATATTTTTTTCAAATCAAATTAATTATACTGTAAATCAGCTAATATTCGTGAAATAAAGTTTCAGAAAAGTATATTTTAGTTTTGGAAGATTTTTTAATAAAGAGAATTACATTGTGATGAAAGACTGTCTAAAAAAAGGGCGCTAATCAGTTTTTTAGCAACAAAAAATTCCTTCCATTCAATTTAAATTAGTTTTGAAAATAGAGCAAAGTATTTTGCTTATTGGAAATTTTAAATTTAAACTATTGACTTATGGAGTAAGCCAGCTTAATTCATTTAGTGAATTGTTTTATCCAAGTTGTCTTCCTTCAGAAACGTTTAAAAAAAGTCGAAAAAGGAAGAAAGTTAAAAAAGAAAGAAAGATAAAAAAGAAGATGAAAAAGAAAGAAAGGAAGAAAGAAAGAAAGAAAAAGGAAGAAAGAAAGAAGAAAGAAGAAAGAAAGGAGAAAAAGGAAGAAAGAAGAAAAGAAGAAAGAAGAAAAGGAAGAAAGAAAAAGAAAGAAATAAAGAAGAAAAATATGAAAGAAAAAGGATGAAAGTAAAAGGAAGAAAGAAAGAAAAAAGAAAGAAAGAAGAAAAAGAAGAAAGAAAAAGGAAGAAAGAAAGAAGAAAAAGAAGAAAGAAAAAAAAAGAACGAAAAAAGGAAGGAAAAAAGAAAGAAAGAAAGAAAGAAGAAAATGGAGAAAGAAAAAAGGAAGAAAGAAAGAATAAAGGAAGAAAGAAAAGAAAAAGAACAAAGAAGAAAAGGAAAAAGAAAAGAGAATAAAGAAGAATGGAAGAAAGAAATAAGATATTGACGTAAGAAAAAGAAGAAAGAAAGAAAAGATTTTCTTGATCATCTACACTTAATGAAAAATTGTGAATTATAAAAACAATATTTATAAACCAAATAAATTTGAAGCTGAAAAGCAATTTAAGTCAACAGTTTGGAAGCCTTGATGATTTTCGTATTTCCTGTTTAAACTTCCTTCTACCATTGCTAACACAACTATATATATATATATGTGTGTGTGTGTGTGTGTGTGTGTGTGTGTGTGTGGATGGATGGATGGAATGGGCTGGCAAAGTTGTGCTTACATAAATTTATATTCAGGAGTGATTTTTTTTCATCCTGTATTACTGTGGTCCGGCAGTGGTTTCGTCCTAAAAGTGCCGGATTAAAGAGGTCTCGGACTGTACACACAAAGACCTTTCCCATTTCTTCCCACTACAATCTTCAGAAATTAAACACTAGCATTCAAACACACACACACAAACACCATTAACTCCACGTGACATAAACACCTGACCAATGAAAACAAACAGCATAGAATTCGAAATACCTAAATATTCTCTTCCATAACTCATTTCCTAAACGGTTTCTGATGAAGCTAAAAATAAAAGCGAAATATGTCAAATTTATAAACGGTTTCTATTTGTTTTATATTTAATCAGGTAACGTAGCAACAATAGTTACAATTTCCTACAATGGCAAATATGTTTCGGCTTTAAATAATCCACAGAGGGTTGATGAGCTGTAAAAAAAAATCAGTCAGTCAATAAGTAATTATATTCAACCTACGTCCTGGGTAAGACTACACCTCTTAATTGAGGGTATTCCTAGCTCTACCCTCACCTGGGATGGTAGCACCTTGTAAGGTCCCAGCTATGGGCAAATAGTTAACCTCCAAACTGGGGCAAAAACGTGTAAAAATAGGTTTTACTACCAGGAATACATTTTCTAAAAACTTATTACCAGGAATACATTATTACCAGCAACACTTTTTTGGAAAAATATTACCAGCAGTACATTTTTGAAAAAAAAAATATTACCATCAATAAAGATCTTGTCGTCATTAAATAACCCACTGAGCTTGATATGCCGTAAAGCAAAACACACCAAACTAACAGTCAGTCAGTTCTGTACCATGCGTGATACACGCTTAGTCGATCATGTATCTTTCAATACATGACTGACGATGTAGATTTTTTCCGCAGTAGGTTGCCATTTCTTTTTGCAGTAGACCAGTTGCTATCCAAGGCTATAGATCCCGGTCTGTCTTGCTATTTACCCATAGCTGGGGGGAGGGAGAAGAGGATTTATACCTTTGCCAAGGGTATTAGCACGTAAGTAAATGTAATGGATTCAACTGGAATTCGAACTCGGCTCTCCGATTTCTCAATTCGAGCCGATTCAACCTAATTACAATTAACGATAGAATAAAATAATATCAGTATTTCGATTATTGTGATCCGATTGTTTAACGAGGCTTGAGATGTACATTTCAGAATATTGCTTTGAAATTGTATCACTATTTTAGTCTAAAGTTTACTCCATTTATTTTATTCAAGTCGTTGTCTACCCCCAGGTCCGTGTACCCAATAAACTGTAGTCAAATCCATTAAAAAAAAAAGGAAAGAAGATTACCCATAATCCTTTTTTGTTGCTACCCCGTCCACACCATTTGAATGTTCTCTAGTGACCCTGCAACCATTGTTTCCCCCGCCGAGTACCTTGCTTCCAGTTGTAGTTCGTGACATAGACGTTTCTAATTGAATTCCTGACCCGCACCTTTTGTCTCAGTTTTGGATCTGACCCCGTCTTGTTAGGAATTTTCACGTTTTCTTTATGTATATTAATTACGCGTGACAATCAATAAATGGCCACGCTACGAGTTGGCTGTTTTTAAATCAGACTAACATAAACTTTTAACCTTGGCTTCAAAAAGAACGACGGTGTCCTGAATGTCATTGGTCACCCAGTGCCAATACGTGCGGATTTTAAATATATTAATAAGGTCGATAATATTTACATTATTTACACTTGTAGAACAGCGACCAATCTTCTCTTAAAAATTATAACAGTGTTTCCCCATTTCATCCGCTGTTTCATTACTTACGGTTTCAGTTTCCCACTGTTATCTCCAGAGATAACTAATTGATTTTACTAAATAAAGGTCCCAAATTTCGGTACGCTAAAGTAAACACGCCTGGTGGTTTAATGATAACGGATCGAAACGAGAAAATCGGCGAACTGAGTTCGAATTCCTGTTGAGTTCTTGACAAATGCATAAATCCATCTCTTCTACTTCCGCCTAGTTGGAGTTTTCCTTTGCTTAAACGATTACGAATCCCCACGTTCCATTTATTCAGGTTTAGGAATTCAGGATTTTTCATCTCCTAATCTGGTTGCCAGTTTTCCTTACGATTTAAGCCTCCATTTACCTAAGATATGTAGATGATATTCTCATCTTAGTCAAAAACACAGGTGAAATACCTGTAACAACCAATCTGGTGCACGAAAATATCTTTTAAATGACCCGCGGTGGGGACTGGCTTCTTTTCTTATTTCGGTGGATTGCAGTTTCGATGGATAACCGAGGAGGTAATCTTAATGTTCCTAAATCTTACCCTTCTCCTTAAGTATTTTAAGGTGTAATTTATTTTAGTTGATATTATTATTAATTGAAAACTATATTTACTGAACATGAATTGAAAAGCTTAGTAGAAATCATCAAACACCAACATTTTTAAAAGAATTTTGAATCTCTTTTATGTGTATAAACGTTCTGATATTTTTATATACGGTCGACCATGCACGAAATTATCAGAAAATAAGAGCGATAACTATAGTTACAGCCAAAAATATTTAAAATGCAAAAAAAACATTAGATGACGGAGTATATTTTCTTACATTTTTAAGATTACTTAGTACTTAAAAATTATATATAAAAGGCGCTCATGTTAATTCAACTACTTTTTTTAACGCCTACAAGCTTCTATAGAACAACATTAGATAAGTATCACTCTGTCAGCAAGCTGTCAAATATTCCTGAAATAAACTACTGTTGGGTTAAAAAATCTATTTATGCGATATTTTGAAATTAAAGTAAATAATATTTGTTTCAGATCAAATTAATTATACTTTAAATCAGCTAATATTCAAAAAAGTCTCCGTACAACAACATTAAACCTGTCATCAGGCTATCAACACGTCAAAACAGCTACTGTCAGGTTAAAAATGCATATCTGCGATATTTGAAACTTTGAGTAAATAATAGTTTGTTTTTTTTTTTCAAATCAGATTAATTATACTGTAAATCAGCTAATATTCTTGAAATAAAATTTCGAGAAAGTATATTTTATTTTTGGAAGATTTTTAAATAAAGAAAATTACATTGTCATGAAAGACATCTAAAATATGACTCTAATCAGCCATTTTAGCAACAACAAAAAATCTTCCAGTCAATTTAAATTAGTTTTTAAATTAGTTTTTAAATACAGACACTTCTAGATAATGTTGCTTACCAAAATCTATCTTACTTATCTACAAGTCTACCATTCGTCTATGAATTGAATATTGCTGCCACATATAATCTGTTGCTCCTGTTATATGTTTAGAGATCTTTGATAAAATCCAAAGAAGAATCTGCAATATTATTGGTTCTGACCTGACATCTCTGCTTCAGTCGATTTCCCACTGCCGCAAAGCTGCTTCTCTGTGCCTTTTTCTATAAGTATTTTCACGGTAGGTGTTGTGACGAACTTCACCCTCTTGGCCTCTTTTATTTCTATCCCCCTCTTTCTTTAGTTTAATTTCCCCTCCCCTCTTAGGTAACAGAGATGTTAGTTCACTGGCGGACGCGGAACAATTTTCGTTTTTTGAGTCTGTATTTCGTAATTGTTTCTCAGTCTGGATGATTGTATGTGTTTGAAGAAGTGTGTGGTCGAATGAGAGTTCTTACTTACCTAGTCCCGCATTAAATTTCGTCCCGTTAACTTATTTTTCTGCCATAATTAAGGGTTGTGAGGTTTTATGACGAGACTATTTTGTTTAGTTTCTTGTATATAAATTGTATTCACCGTAAATATTCATGAGGGTTTCATTTTTAAATGATATTTTTATTCCCACCACCACAGGTAAATTGTACATATAGGAAATAGTGAGGACTAGATAGAGCCTTTGAAGTATTATGGCGGCTGTAGTAAGAATGGTAAGTAAGAATGTGTTGTTTCCGTGTAAGTAATACTATGGTATGTTTGGATCACTAATCGTGGCTAGCTAAATATAACACAGATTGAAGACTATCCTTCACCTTTCCCCCTTTTGACCTTGTGCCACATTTTTGTATTAAAACAAAATACATATTACTCTTCCGTATGGTACCTAACCTTTAGGAATTTAAGTGCATTAACATCTCATTATTTATCTCATTATTTAACAGTTGAAATAGCTAGATGTAACTGTAAGTTCTATGCTAACAGTTTCTTTTCTCACACTTCTCGCTTGTGGAACTCTCATCAAGTTTTATATTCAGAAATTTAAATGCAATGTTGTTATCTTCAGATTTCTTAATTCTTCTCCTTTTATTATTCTCTTTTCGTAATAATGTTTTTCTTTTTTTCATATTCTTTCACACCCAGTAACCCCTTGCGTGTTAGTGGCTTTATTGCCTAGTTTGCGGTGAAATGATAAAAAAATATATTTGAATATCATCAGTAAAGAAACTACGCTTACCTGCAAAGGGCTGATAAGCCGTAGAAAACGAATCAATGATTAACTACGTTGTTAAGTTTGGAGAGAAGATCCGTTAAATTGGTGTTTTGTGGCTATATTAATAATGAGTCATCTATGTATCTGAAATATGAAGAATTTGTAGGGAGAATATTTTTGAATGGGTCACTTTCTAGAAATTCTAAAAATAGACAAGCAAGAACGCCGCTGAGAGGAGATTCCATTGGTAAAGCAACTTTCTGCCTGTAATGTTGGTTACCAACATTACAGGCAGAAATTTGGTTTAAATTTAACGGATCTTATCTCCAAACTTAACAACATTGAACTTACAATAAACTTCACTTTTGAAACTGAAACCAACTACACTCTTCTGTTCCTGGACATTTTATTAATTAGAAATAATAACGAACTCAATTTTGACGTTTACAGAAAGGCTACAAACAAAAATGATCTCATCAGTTTCTACTCAAACCACTCTGCAAAAATTAAATCTGGAATTATCATAGGTTTCTATCTGATAGCATTAAGAATCGGCAGTCCCCAATATTTACACATACAAAAACCTACAATACCCATATCATTTCATCCACAACGCAAGAAAAAAGGCATACAAAATATACAACTAAAACAAAAATAATAACATAATCCGCAATAATAAAATTACATGAAAACAGATGCATAATACTACCGATCAACTCTGTCATGTCCACAATCCAAAACAACCTATCACATCTAATAATCTTAAAAATAGTCACAAACACTTCAAAACCATTAGGGATATACTCAGATCTTCAAACAATAATAGCACTAATATTTCTGAAGCAGGCATTTATAAAATAAATTGCCAAAACTGTTCCTCCCAATATATTGGAGAAACAAGTAGAAGTTTGAAAAAACGCATTTATGAGCACAAAAGAGAACTCACAAAAAACAACTTAGCTAATGCACAAACCATACATAGAAAAAAATTCAACCACAATTTTCATTTCATAAATGCTACATTTCATAAAAAAGAAAATAACTCACTCAGAAGGAAAATCCTCGAGAGTGTCGCCATTGAATATTACCCAAATATTAATCTTCTCCCGGGATTTTTCCCTATTTCACCTTTTTTTAACAGAATTACTTCTCTCCCAAGCACACGTACAGAACAGTATCAAGAAATCAAAAGAAAATGGTTGAATATGTCAACACAGCAATAAAGACAATATCTCCACACCTGACAGTAAATGACGTAATTTCAGTTAACAGTATGAAAATAGCGTTCTCTAAATTCTTCCAGTTACTAAGGACATTTTGTTTTGTTATTATTAGTTACTTCGCTTAATAAATTCATTTCGTTTTGCCTTGAGAAAGTCCACATTGGACGAAACGCGTCGGCAACTATTACAGTTGTCCTATTGTCTTTTACATTTATATATATATATATATATATATATATATATATATATATGAAGAAAAATATACGGAAAAAAAAACAAACAAAAATCCTAATATGCAATTATGCTGTTTTAATGTTAATATAATGTCAACGTCGGACGTTTCGGTCTAATAGACCATCTTCAGGACATATTCATAAAACATAATTAACATAGACCATATACAATTCAACATGAAAAAGACGATGGACATAAAAGCAATACCAATCCAAACAGATAACTGAAATCTTTTATAAGATCAGCGTTCCGTTTAAATATGATCACGTCGTCGTCACGTGGGCGATGTTGTCGGATCTATATCCATATATTTGCTTACATATATATATATATATATATATATATATATATATATATATATATATATATATATATATATATATTGGATATATATATATATATATATATATATATATATATATATATATATATATATATATATATATATATATATATATATATATATATATATATATATATATATATATATATATATATATATATATATATATATATATATATATATATATATATATATATATATATATATATAAATATATATATATATATATATATATATATATATATATATATATATATATATATATATATATATATATATATATATATATATTGGATATATATATATATATATATATATATATATATATATATATATATATATATATATATATATATATATATATATTGGATATAAATATTTATATATATATATATATATATATATATATATATATATATATATATATATATATTGGATATAAATATTTATATATATATATGATATATATATATATATATATATATATATATATATATATTGATATAAATATTTATATATATATTGGATATATATATATATATATATATATATATATATATATATATATATATAAATATTTATATATATATATTGGATATATATATATATATATATATATATATATATATTGATATAAATATTTATATATATATATATGATATATATATATATATATATATATATATATATATATTGGATATAAATATTTATATATATATATTGGATATATATATATATATATATATATATATATATATATATATATATATATTATATATATATATATATATATATATATATATTATATATATATATATATATATATATATATATATATATATATATATATATATATATATATATATATATATATATATATATATATATATATATATATATATATATATATATATATATATATATATATATATATATATATATTTATTTATTTAAAATATGATTCCAAATCGCTACATAAGAGGTCTCATGTTTCAAAACAAGAGCCGAAAACTTCAATATAATCCTTTAAATTAAATTGAGTTTAAATTAAAATGGCCCGTTCCATCTTCAAGCGAAATTTTGTTGGAATAACGTATATCTGAAATTTACTTGTTTTAAAATTGAAATCAAAATCTCCATGGTAACAGCAAGGTCGAATTGTTTAAATTGGGTAGGCGAGTGTAGTGTGTTAATAATAAGTCGCGGTATAGAGATACTTTCAAGGTGTCAAGTCGGGGAAAGGTGGAGGTGTCATAAATGAAACGGAAGATGTATTAACCTTCGTCTAGTTTGCTTGTCTATGGAGATTTATTTATTTATTTTATTTTATTTTATTATGAAAGGGAATTGTACATATGAAAAAAAAAAAGAAAAACTTTCGTAACGTTTGTTTTTTGACGACTTCATAAAGGGCTATCTATTATGTAAGGTATTTAAACTACTTATTTGGGCTATGGATTATGAAGGGTGTTATGTTGTATGCATGTTTGTAGTTAATTATTCCTACTATGAATCTGATGATTGGGCTATTTGTTAAACAAGTTATTATAAATTTAATTTTTTTTTTTTTTTTTTTATCTCATAATTCAAACCAAAAATCTGATGATGTCTACAAAAAACCGTTAACTCGTGTCTATTATTTAATAGATTATTATTATTTAGAAGTTTAATAATGTGTAATTTTTCATGGAGGCACAAAGGGCATGGGTCATCCCAAGCTTTACATGTTCTAGCCTTATCAATGATTTTCATTTAACTTTTGGTGTCCTATTTGTTTCCTTCAGGTGCCAAAAATATTTGGATAGTAAAGTCTGATTTCTTTTGTTTATATTATTAAAGGAGCACTTATGCTGCCTCCATCTATCTTTAAAATTATTCTTCGTGGACCCAATGTATATCATATTAGTGCTAGGGCTCTGTGGATGAAATAGTACATTGGTATACCACAGAATTAATACAACATTTATTTTCTAATTTCTAGGTTTCTACAGTTACATAATTTTTCCCTTTTATCGTCTGGTTTAAGTGCAGAGTTTTTATTAATACTGTTTTGGCATGGGGGTTTGTTCAAGATCTTATTATTGTGTTTTTTTATTATACGTTCAAGATTATCAGAGCAGTTGTAACTCAATTTTAGGGTGTTCTTATTGAATATATTACTAAGCTTACTATTGGTGGGGAAGTGTTTATCAATTAGAGCTAAGAATTTCTGTCCTAGTTTAATACTAACCCTTTGGTTGAACGGAGGGGTGTACCAAATGATATTTCTTTTCCTGTTTTTGTTTCTATGGCCAGTGTAATTTTCTCTATAGTTAATGTTAGCATTTTTATAACCACTATTTTTTAGGGCAGTGTTATAGAAGCCATTGTGTTGTTGGAATATTTCCTTGTTTGCGGAGTTAATGCTAATTCTATTTTCTATTGATGAGGGTATATGTTTAATTATTGATGGAGGATGGTTTGACTTCGGGTGTATGTATAAAGGGTTAGCATTTGGTTTTCTATAAGGTTGGTATGTGTTAACTGGTAAGTCTAGAGTTACGTCGAGGAAGTTAACCCTTTTCAAATTAGAAGAGACAGTTATCTTTAAGTTTAGTTTCTTAAATTCACTAAATATAATTTTTCTGTTTTTTTCAATCTTAAAACTAGTAGAACTCCTCACCACCATGAGCCCGTTATCTCTATACAGCCCGATGTCCTTAATATCAATTTCGCTGTTTGCCGTTAAGTTGTACAGTATAAGGAGACCAACAAGGTCAGAAGACTCTGCAGAGTCTAACGATCCCATAGTGATGTCAAACAGGTCGTTATTGTTTTTTATCCATTGGTCCCCATTGTGAACGAGGACCGATTTCTTTGCGCTGAGGATTATATCCATTTCTTCCTTTGTTAGGTTAGAATACACAGCAGCTAAGTCCAGGGCAGTCATAAATATATCCTTCGAAATTGATAGGTAGTAGTCCACGATATCGAACTGTATAAGGGTGCAATTCCGTTTATCATCAATATAGTTAAACCAATTGATAACATCTTTAGTATTGATCCATAATTTTAATTCCAGTTGTTTTTTTATTTGGCAGGTAATTTTTTCCAGGATCCTTTTGCTGATCTTTCCTATGTCGGGTCGGGTAGGGTTAATTATTCTGGTCGCAGGGTGTTCTAAAAAGTCAGGCTTATGATCCTTAAGAGTTATATAACATTCTTTTCAGTAATTTTACCTACTCTATCGCTGATTTTTAATTTATCAGTTATTTTTTTTACTTTTGTTTATGCTATCAACCATATTAATGTTGTTGTTGCAAGCTTTTTTATAAGTCCTGGTTAAGTTTTTTTTAATTGTTGTTGTAGCCGTCGACAGCCAATTTGTAGAAGTTGCCGGTTTTGTCAGACTTAACTAATATTTTGTCACAATCATTAATGCCTTTAACTATTTGGTCTAGATGTTTTTTTTAAGTGGTTTTTATTTTTTGAAAGGAGATGTTGTTGATAATGTTGAGTAGGTCTTTTTCAAATTCATATAGCTGTTTGTTGAATGGCAACTTTTTACTTTTAAAAAAAACATCGTTCATATATATATATATATATATATATATATATATATATATATATATATATAAAGCTGTAAAACACTGTCTATATATATATATATATATAAAAGCCGTAAACACTGTTCATATATATATATATATTAAAGCTGTAAACACTGTTCATATATATATATATATATATTGATATATATATATATATATATATATATATATATTGGATATATATATATATATATATATATATATATACATATATATATATATTGGATATATATATATTGATATATATATATATTGGATATATATATATATATATATATATATTGTGATATATATATATATATATATATATATATTGGATATATATATATATATATATATATATATATATATATACATATATATATATATATATATATATATATATATATATATATATATATATATATATATATATATATATATATATATATATATATATATATATATATATATTGATATATATATATATATTGATATATATACACACATATATATATATATATATATATATATATATATATATATATATATATATTGATATTAATATTATTATTGTCTTAATTTGACATTAAAATTTGAATTAAAAGTTCCTTGAATTTTCTATTTATTTATGAGACTGGGGTTTTGTCGATTTTTGGGGCAAGACGCGAAGGTTTTTGTCCGATGTGTGCGAATACAATCTTGTTTCTTTTTCCTGGGTTCAGTGGCCTCGATGGTGGCCGGTAAATTCATCTATCTCTGTTAGGTACTTCTCGAATTTACGGGTCCGCTCTGTTTGCAATAGAAATTCATATTAATCGATCCAACTTCTACAAGACGTTTTTTAAAAATCCTATAGTCGTATATTCTAAATCTTTCATAATTAGGGAATCCCAGTATCCCATAAAACCCGGTTTTTATGTGAAGAATGACTTAAGAGAAGAGTTTTTTTTATCGTTTATGTCATCTCCAAACCACGTAGATGATATACGAAAATAGATTTAAGCCATCAAAAACGTTTTCCAACAATGCTACGGTCACATAATTTGATATATTTCGTATTTTAGGAAGTTCTAGGATCCCATAAAACCTGATTTTATCTGAAGAAATTTCTAATTTGACATTAAAATCAAAATTAAAAATTCCTTGAATTTTCAATTTATTTTATGAGACTGGGATTTTGTCAACTTTTGCGATAAGAAGCTGGCATTTAGTTCGCGAGGATTTTGCCATTTGTCCGAAAATATAGAACATCAATGCTCATCTGATGTCTTACATTTATGTCAGACACCAGTTGAATGTTTAATTAAAGA